>CAJQZM010020383.1:0-12266 GCA_907164665.1 Colias nastes | reverse complement strand
TTAAAAATTTCGGGACGTAGCGTTTGCGGCGGTACCGGCCGGCCGCCCGGCTATATATACCCGTGCGAAGCCGGCTACCGGAGCGGGCCGCTATGTTTTTATATACAACGTTCACAGTTTTTCTGTAATGTATTTAGTATCAGCATTGCACCCGTGCGAAGCCGGGGCGGGTCGCTAGTAAGTTATAATATCAAGTGATTAAAACACTGTAAAGGAAAAAAGTCAGACTTATTTCAAGTAGAAAAGAATTAAACAAAAATAAAATAACATAATTAGAACGAGAGTCTAGAACACTAAGTAACATTTTATAGTCCATTCATTAAGATTGCACCGCTGCATTTGAAAATTCAAATACTTAAGCACATGAGAATAAGAAAAAAGGAAATTCACCAAACTTAATTTAAAAAGCTGGAGTAAAAATCCAACACACTTTACTCACGTTACCTCCTAACTTTGCTATACATCGCTGCATTCACTACAACTACTCTAATATTTCCAGTCTAAAGCGAGCAATGTACATAAAACAATTCGAAGTTTCGCAAAGCTTCAGAACGAAAGATCTTACATAACTGGCTACGTGACCGTAATACAGATCAAGCAAGTATTATGTTCAGTAAATTGTTTTGCTAATAACTATCTCTGGGACAGCTTGGTACAAGCTTTTGTTATTTATTACGAGCATCTCGCTTCGTTTTGCGAAATAAAGAGGCTGGAGACGAATTCTATGGAGCTATTCAGGGTTTTTTGACGTAGTGTAGGATAGATTTATTACCTAAAATTTTAATATGTATTGTAAACAGATTCGATTTTTCGCGCTCTTTTAGATAAAGAAAAATAAAAAATTACTCGACTGATTTAAAAATGGACTATATTTAGACTACAATATGTTTATTAAGTAATAGGCTATATTTAACTTTTTATCTTAGTTCAAACAGGTTCTCTACATGTAGCAGAGAATGGAAAAAATTCTTGGATAAAAACCTTTATATTGTTAATAGAACTTTTAATGAAATAAGCAAACTTTAACCATAAAAAACTTACGTTACATTTTTATCAATCCATACATTTTGTAACCACACTCGTGTTAAAATGTTCCAAATATCAAATAACATGGCCGTTCATTAAAAGTATATTCAAGAAGTACATTCTTCATTTCTTCTCCATTTAAAACTAAATGATGCACGTTGAATAAAATGTTTAAGAAATAACTATATTTTAGCTTCAAAATAAACTCAAATGAGAACTACAAGCGGGCCGCCATTACAATGCTCTTGATATAAAATTTCTGATGAGACCTGTCATTAGTGAGAGAACTAATGGTATGAAAGTTTAACTCTAAATTTAACTGAACTTCGCTCGCAAAGAATATGGGTGGGAATAGGAATACATTATGAAAATTAATGTAAATCGGATTTGGTCTCGAAATCAAATTGCAGAGTCAGTAATAGTGTTAATAATATGTTGTGTCTTTTCATGCAGTTTTTTTTCATAATATTCAGGGTGTTCTGCCGTCACTTAACACACGTTCGTTAAAGATTATGTTTTCCTACGCATGTTTAATTATTATCGGTTATCAGTGTATTAAACGTACACGTTCCGTAAGTATAAGTGATAGTATACTGACGGAGGGATATCCTGTACTAGCTATGCCCCGCGGTTTTACCCGCATTGCTCCGCTCCTGTTGGTTTTAGCGTGATGATATTATAGCCTATAGCCTTCCTCAATAAATAGGCTAACACTGAAAGAATTTTTTCAAATCGGACCAGTAGTTCCAGAGATTTGCGCGATCAAACAAACTCTTCAGCTTTATAATATTAGTACCTATAGATATAAAAAAGCTCTACATTTTATCAGGTCTGATACTATATCCCAAAAATCCTCTTTAAATTTCTAAACGCAGCTAAAATAATGAATAAAGAAATCCCAAATACTGATATACGGTTACAGCTTGGCTTACAACCACCGGTTGATGGAAAGCCTTGGACTGCAACAGTCACCTGGATTGGAGCCAAGTCCCTGGATGCAGGTCTTGGAATTTATTGTTTTCGGGATTTGTGGATATAGGTAGGGTGAAGCTAAGTGTAAGCGTTATCTTTTTAAGAAACCTCTCTGCTATTTCAGTTTTTGTTTTGCAAGGAAGCATTATTTGGATAAATCTTGGTTCTAATACGAAACGAGCCTTTTGCATCCACACTGACTATTTATTTCAAATGTAGGTTTTCTATTTTGAATTTTTTCAAATGTAAAATTTTATCAAAGACTTCGTCGATGTCAAAAGCTTAATCTTGTGTATGAAATAGAAGAAATCAGTATGTCACTAATTCTAAATAAGCTATTATTCAATAAGAATCGGTACAGCCGTTTCATAAATTAATCGGAATAAACAAACATGCTGCGAAGTATTTAAAAATAGCCGTTTTATTACAGTTGCCGCAATACACATCAATTTGATAAATAGCTACTATTTTCAAATCGCAAATACATGTAGTATTTTATTTATTCCGTAAATAGAGAAGTAAATTGCGTTCTATTCCAATCAATTACACATCTATTGAATGCAAATAAAACAAATCAAGTTTTATAAAATCATTTATTCAACACTGTTATACACAAATGTTCAAACAACCAATTCGCATCTTCCTTTGATAATACACGTGTCTCTCCGGCTTAAACACATACATAAGCGGCGCGATTAGCGATTTTTATGCGATAGGTGAGATTATAATATTATATATAGCTTAGATATTGTGATATTCGGTGGTACAAATATTTATAAATTATATTTATTTAATGCACATAATACAATAGAGAAAAAATAAATAAAAGAATAGCACAGACAACGTTGAATATAGGTTGATCTTTCAACATGTATTTCTTAGATCTTTTTTCTCAATATAGGAACGCATTAAACAAAATATTATTTCGTAATAATATTTCTCATCGTGCATATCGATATTGATAATTTGTTAAAAATACACTCATCATTCTTTTTGGCTTGTAAAGGAGTCATTTATCGCGAATCGCGCCGCCTTTGCACAAATTCAGACCGTAAATGTTCATTTCAGAGTTGAAGTGGTCTAATAATTTCCAGTTTCATTACCTTTGTGCCAAACACAACTTGAAAGCGTTACAATGAGATCCGTTAGGTATCAAAGGGCGGAAATCTGGGTGTAGTACGTATGTAATCATGTTGCATTTATATGGAGAACTAGGTAAATACAAAAGATAACTGTTGTAACTCGTATTTGAGTATATATAGTGTAAACTTTGTAAATTTTTCATAAGGAATTGTAAAAATTAGATATTGAATATTTTAAATGTCAAATGCCATTTATTGTTTGCTAGAGCGATTTAACGAGCAGATAGTCTGTACAAAAGGGAATTTCTATAATTTTTCTCGCGATAAACAAGTCAATAAAAATGGCGAAATAGATATCGTATACAAAAGTAAGGCAAATACGTTTTTTTGATAAATAGTAGAAATAGTTGTTATTACTGAAATGAAACTGCAAACTTTAAACCACTTCATAAATTTTGACTGATATTTTAAGTGAGTAAAATTACTAACTATAATATTATTGCGGACATTTGAAGCTATTTACAAGGTTAATTTACAAATACTATATAAAATTTAAAATATTAAACCAGATGTTAGTGTAAATAAACTTTATTTCTCATTTAGTTACTTATAAATTTTATTAATTTCACAAATTTCACTATTATACAGGGTGTCCCACTGTTGGTATACTAAGCTCAAAGGAGGTTTTAGTTTTGCATACGCTGAGTTAGTAAAAAATACTTATAAAATTCCAGAGACATTTTTTTTCAAATAGATGAATTCTTAAAACTCTATGTGTCTCCTTATCAAGCAACCCGCCCAACTTTGCCACACGCACGTCAGCTATCGTATAAGATTATGTTTTCATAGACAAAATGCTCACATTAGCGAAGTAGTATATGCCGGCTGCGCGAAGCTAGAGAAGAAAAGATAGATTTTCAGGAAAAATGTAGCAAACAATTTTTGACGTAATTTTGTTGTTTAAGTACCTATTTTTTACGTGATCAGTGTATGCAAAACTACAAGTCCCTTCGCGCTTAATATACCAATAGTGGGACACCCTGTATATTATTATTATGTAGATATAATATCAACTATTGTGAAAAATTGCTATAGAGTGTCATTATATTTATAAAAAGTAAATAAATTATTGCTTACCCAATTAATCTTATTTTTGCACAAATTTTGGTACAATTTTGATATTTGTAGAAATGCATGAGAAAAATGTAATAACAACGGTTAAGAAATTTATGAATGTCGTAAAACCTTCATTTTATTTACTAATATAAATAAAACCGTAATAATTGAACAATATTTGAAGAAGAATGAGTAATAACCAAGAAAATGAACACATGGTAACTATCTTAAAATTAAATATACTTATGGTTAATATCAATAAATACTTACCTACAAGTAAAACGTAATATTACATAAGTATAGTATAGAGAGACGCATATAAAATTAATTAGGAATGGCTTATTTGTACTTTAATTTATAAAAACATCATATTATTAAATCAACTCCGAGACAAAGAAATAAAATATGTATTTAATAACAACCTTAAAATATAAAACTTTTAAAAGTAAATTAATGTCTGTAGTAATGTCAACAGATACTTTTTAAGGAAGCATTAATATTTTTGGCTCTTTAGATAATTGGCATTATAATCGTTTTCTATAAATAAATTTTACATAGGTATCTTTTAATTTAACAAGATCAAGGAAAACTTAACAACAGATAAACACAATCTTATCTATTCATATTAATATTGCATTTATACTCTTTTCATAATATCTAATATTGTAATTTTACAACCAAAGTTAACTGAAAACGAAATCTAATGTCGTTTATCCCATTTACTGTGAACAAAAAAATTAATAATCAAATAAGTAGGATGATATTTTATACAAAAACGTAATTATTCAAAAAAGCATATTTTTGTAAAAATTTAAATTAGAATGTTGTCGATCGTTTGTCAACTGTCATGACCAAGTAAATACCAAAAGAAAGAAAGAAAGAAGAAAAAATTAATATGCATTTTGTTTCTGTAGCCTATAGGTACAATATTGTTTGTATCATTATTTTTTTATACGAGAGTCACTTTCTTACAAATGCTTTATAATGCAAATAAGCGTTTAAAATAAATAACCTCAGAAGTCTCTGTGACTGAAAAGGCGGAGACTTAAAAAAATGATGATTTATTTTTGTTTTTGTTTTTATATAGATCTTGATTCTTGGAAAGTTATTTGTCATTAAAAGCATTGCACCGAGTTGTAAGCATTTACCATTGAAGTTAAATAAATACTTACATCATTTTATGTATTTTGTGTCGTAATAAATAAGGTTCAATATTGACTGTTTTTTTAATGTTTTAAATGGATATAGTATTTACTGAAGCCTATTTGAATGTTATCTACTGCAGAATATAAAGCCTACAATGTATATATACATATAGACATTTATAACTATTTTAGATTCTAGAAGGAAGCAATTTTTAGAATAAAAGTCAGTATTACAGCTATAACATCAAGAATAAATCTTTAAGACACGTTCAAAAAATTCATCTTAAACCTGAGAATTTGTTAAACGTTACGACTAAATAAAAAATTGGAATTAAATAATAATAAAAACTAAAAAAAAGCCAAAAACACGCTTTAATAATATGAAATTATTATATTCTCACCGATTCTTGTTAATTGTACAAAATTTAAATTAAATCTGTCCGTTTAATGTGGCTAAAATCGAATCTAAAGGTTACACACAGGCGAAACTAATATGATAAGTGTTAAATGACAAAAATGCAATACGACTAATACTCGCTTTGAATATTCTACACAAACAAATTGAAATTCTTAGCTAGAATAATGCTTGAGATCGCACACAATGCAATATTCTTTGAGACTGGTTGGTCAAAGTCTAAGATTGCAATGGAATTCCAATTCAATACCAATGTTAATATAAGTTACATGTGTAGATAGGTTACGAACTCAACATACGATCACAATACGATCTTCAAAAACGACACACTAACACACACACGCTTAGACGTCAAAGTAAGATGGCATGATTCAATTATCGTGAGTGAAAAAGAGACAAAGACTAATCAGCCACATTAGCCAGATAGCGCTTTTTGCCTATCTACACCTTTTTATTTATAATAGCATTGTTCTATAAGAAAATTATATAAATGGAAACATAATAATTATTTATAGTGACATACTCATTAATTTTAATCAAATAAAAATATAATATCTATATGTATTTGGAGAGCGTGTCTCAAAGATGTATGTTTACGTATCTTTACTACGACATACATAAAACAGTTACATGTCATCACTAAATGTCTTTCATTGCATTTACAGGTTTTATCCCTATGTTAATATTTACAACGGTGAATATTTTAGTAATTTCTCTGTAAGCGACGGAATTGTGCCATTTATCCTGAAATTATTGGCAGTTAGATCGGATTCATAACGCGAATTTTAATATCTGTAAACACCATTTTGTTTATGGCCAATTAATACAATTTATAGACATATGTATGAGATGACTTGGCTAGTTTTTAGAATCTCACAAAATATAAACAGTTTGTAAAACTAGCCTCATCAAATTATGGGGTTCAATAGGTCATTAGTTGTTTGCTTTGTGAAAATAATTATATAATTTAAATTAAAAAAAATCATATTTTAGAATAAACGTTGTTCTCTAAGGGAAAATAAAACAATTGAGTTTTCAGTTCACCTAAGAACTTAATACATCTTTGTAAATAAATTTCTGGACTGTCTACAGAACTTGGCACACATTTAGATCTCATTTCTTTTTTTGGCAAATTAAGTCAACGGTTGAACTCGGCTCCAATTTTTACATTTATGTTTTTGGTGGGATATCATTACTTTTTGTACAGAAAATTACTCTGCAAATTTGATTTACTTTAAGAATATAATACTTTTTGAATACGATTTTTTTTTCTTGCGGTTTCTCTGTATGGTTTGTTTAGTATTATTTTCTATATTTTCTTGTATGTTATGAATGTCACCTACATTGCCTTTCGTTATCTGCAATTTTTAAAACTCGTTTTCTGTTTAAAAAATTACATGATTTTCTAAACATCCAGCGTGAATTTGTACTGTGATTTGTACACACACTGTTACCAAGATGCAAAGATCGTCGTAGAAGAATCGTCGCCTTACTCCATGACGTGACGGTATTGCCATGACGCGATCTTGAAATTTTACTCTCAACGCGCCTAAAGATGTTTCACTTAACTACATTAATCTTAATATTACGCAAATTAAATCATTTCGACCTTCAACGAAGCCTTCTTCCATTACACTGAAATTAAAACTAAAGTAAACACTCATAAATAAAGAATAAATAAATGTGAATATGTAAAATTATATATTATTTTTAACTGTGTGAGCAATATTTTTATTACAATTTTCTTTTATTTTACGTTTAATAACAGTTTTGAATAAAGAAATCATGCAATCGAAGTAATCTGCCCTAGCGATACTAGCGCGAGTGAGTGTGATGTCAGAGGCGCATCGAATCCACAGATGTTTCGTGTTAAAATATGTAAATTTCAATAATCTATATCTCAGTCATTTATTGATGGATTTCAAAATTTTTTTCGGCCACTGAATAGTTTTGATCTATATTTTAACACTATTATGGTGAATATAATATTTTCTATTTTTATAAACTTTTCCATTTTTCCATACTAACAAAATTAATGTCATTGAAAAAAAAATTAAATACAGATAAATTCAGTATTTTCTGATTTTTTCCTTTGTACACACACTATTACCTAGTTGATTACAAAATTTGAACTTTCTAGGTCATCTGGAAGTGGGTTAGGTTTTGTATATATCTATGAGTCAGTCAGTCTTAAAAATTGCGATTTTTGGATATTAATATCTACGCAACTGTTTAATCTGTATTTATGAAATTTAAGGTTCTTGTTTATCTTGGGGTCTTCATTATATGTACCAAATTTGATTTGTTTAAGTTAAATAGTTTTCGAGTTATAAGGGGGTGAAAAGTGGCTCCAAATGGTTCGTGTAGGTGTAAAAATACCCACGGCAGCTGCTCGCGAGTTCTCTTCGCTTGAACTCGGCTTGACACGCTGCCGCGTGTCTAGATTCTCTGTAATATGTATATTCTGAAACTCATACTTTACTTAAAACAAGAAAGAGATTTAAATAAACTTTTGCCTTTAAGTATTTATTTAACATTTTGAAGACGAATATTTTAGGAAAGATATAAAAACAGATTATAAATTAGGAATTCTAGATTTGAAAAGCACCAATCAATGAAATATTATTATTTTATATATTATACATAAACTTCAAATACTTAACAATAGGTACATCGTATATATTCTAGAACTTAATATAAAATTTCTAATACTGTTGATTCTAATACTGAAGCTTTATTTAGTAAATATTTACAAGTTTAACAACTAATTTACAGGCGAATTTTTAAAATTGTATTTCAGAACAGTGTTCAAATATACACAAACTGAAAAATTTGTATGCCTTTTTAATATTTTAAAATTCATGTCGTAAATATGAAACCAATACAAATGATATTATGAATTGGCCAAATTTATTTAAAATCATACTCTTTAATTTAAAACCATTTACCTTTAAACTCAATAATATTTAATATTGAACGATTTCTGGGTAGTTAAAACACCATGCTAAAAATAAAACGTAAAAGTGTACTTGTGTTGAAACTCATTTCAGAGTTCTCCGATATACCACATGATTTCAAATTCAATTTTAAAATTCGCCTGAATAACAGAAAGTTTCTATTTGATATGCATAAATGGCTAATTAATAGCTATAATGGTATTTTAAATTTAACATTTTTACGTTTTTAAATCACAGTTAAGACTAGCATATAATTATCTACTTTTGAACAGGTCAAATGGTTTTTGTGATGATTATTACAGCTCGAAGATATCCATTTTTCCAGTATTAAAGATTTTAGAAAGCATTTGTATTCGAATACGACATTAATTTTGGAACTCGAATTAAATAACTACATTTATTGCAAACATCTTCAAATTTAATATTTCGAAACTACCATATTCTTAATATATATATATTCTTAATAAAACATCAAAAAAACCATCCGTCGAAACGCAACTGAAATCTAAGTACAGTCTTTAAACAGTGACTTCTTCAGTAAAACGACTTTTATCATCCAAATTTATAACTATTGCATGAGTCCTAGCGTGGCCCGAACGCACGCTCCTAACTTCTGAACTGCTCGGACTGCACCTGACTTCTTCTCTTTTATCATTCTTATAACCATTTCTGTTCACTTCTGGCGGACGTATATCACCACAGTTGGCTTCTCCTGAAATCTTGAACACACCGTTTTCTTTTTCTTCTTCTGTTTTTCGTTTTGGAGAATCTGTGGTAACATCTGTTTGGCTCTGTTCTGCGTTGCTATTTTCTACACTCTTGGTAGGTGTGAATTTTTGTTTGTATGATGGTGGAGCGTCGAAGGGCAAGTCTCTGCCACTACTGCTTGATTCTTCGGCTGGTGTTACAGTACACATAAGTCTGTCAGCTACAGCACTAAATACTGTATTTAGTTTGAGTGGTGCTGAATCAGAAGCACCAGGTTTCCGCTCATGCAGAGCAGCCGCATCCAGCATTGCTGTTATCTTCCTTGGTATATTATTAACTGGTATGCAACGTTCCCTTAGTTTATCTAGCTGATTGCATATTTTTTTGAACTCCTCCTGGATAAGTGAAATTATGATAATTAACGGTCATGGTAAATTAATAATGATATATGAACGGTGGAAGAATTGCGAGTTGATAAGCGGAAATGTGTCCATAAAATATGAATTGCTTTAAGAGTCCTAAACGATTTTAGAGTGATTTTTACTTGTTTCTGTAATTCTTTAGACGCTCGTTTAACAAAACTAAATTAGTAACAATGTGTGATGATATCTTAAATTAAAGATTCATTCAATATCTAAAATACGTTCGAGACAATTTATTGATATTCATTGTCCAGTTTGTTTAATAGCCAATAACCTAAGGCGTGTTTCAATTTTTTCCATGCGGGACGTTCGTGTCTTTGTATTTTACACGGAATTTAATAGAAGAAGTTTTCTTATAAAATATACTACAGTAAAGACACTGAGACATCCTAAAATATGTTCGAGGCAATTTATGTACTTTTATTGAAAAATTCAAAGAACATCTAAGTTAAAATAGCCTTACTTTGATGAAATTTTATGCGTATATGGCGTCGAATTTCTAGTTCTTACAAAAGAGTTAAAAAAAAATAAAAAATACACACTAAATGATAGGTTAATGCTTAAAAATTTGCAATAAAAAAAATACATATTATATGTTTTATGAAAGAAATGGAATAATTTAAAGTTCTTTAGAATTTTCGATTATATACGGGAGCGCAAACGTTGTTACGGCAGATCTATATAATCGAATATTCTAGAGAATTTTAAATTATACCATTACTTTCATAAAACATAGTAGTTAGTTTTTTTAAACGAGCTCCTAAAGAATTAAAGAAACAAGTCAAAATCACTCTAAAAAGCGATACGGCCTCTTAAATATTATCGGCCAATGTAATGCGGGAACCATTGAAATTATGTGCTTTGTCATCGGATTATTGAATAATCGTATTATCATAAATTAAATACAAAATGAAACACAATATCCGATAGTGTATTGCTATCGTCATTTTGGGAGTTTTCAGAATTAACACGTATAGGGTGACTGTCAAGGGACATAACACTCAATTTACTAGAACTGACAACAGTGACTCTATATTGAGCAAATTGATACCAATTTCAATGTATTTGTGTACATGTTAAGAACCATTTTGAATAATAGTGATATTAAGTACATTAGAAGAGATGATGCTGTCTGCTATCGATATATAGATAATACATTAGTATCAAATGAAATTACACATTAAGAAACTTATATACGAAAATATCTCCTTCACGTACCTCTAACTCCCTCTCAGTCATATTATCACAGAAGCGAGTACTCCTATTGGTCGTCATGGTGTAAGTGGACTCTGCTGGCTTCGACCTGAACTTGCCAGTCTTCTCCCGATCGTCTTTTCCTTGTCCTTTGTAGACCATGTATGCCTGTTACAAGACAGCTCAATATTATCAACCCTTACGTATTTAGTTTGAAAGCATCCATTAATATTTCTCAACTATCAACACAGTCGAAATCGCTATTCAAAAAAAGCGTTTTTGGAGAATAATGCGATACTTATAAATAACTTTAAAGGCACATGAGAGAAAGAGAAAATAAAATATAAGCATAAGCAATATTATAAGAGATAAGAAACCTAAAACAAATAAAAGAGTTGATCCGACCATTCGGTTCACTTATCGGTTCACAATTTAACGAGCAATCAAAATCGGACAGACTGTGAACTTTATCGTTTCATTCACAATTTGACGTTTTTTTACGGAAAGATCTAAACAAAAAATAATGCGTTAAATCGTAAATAGTTTGGACAGTTTAAGATATTTTAATAAAGATTAAAAACTAACGTAACTTTATTTACTATCACTACTGTTGTTTATTTACTATAATATCAATAATATTTTGTCTAGCTCAGAAATTGTAACTTGGCTTATTCGACTCGGCTTACAAGAATTTACTATTAGTTAAGTTCTCAGTCAGTCGTGTGTAGCTATCCACATGACAGACATAAGCACACTTGGTCACTAACCTTGCTGCCAAAAATAAAGCAAAGCAGTAGAGTCACAGTTAGTTGTGTGTGGCAGAAGAATATTATGTACAGGAGGTCAGGGTTTGCTGGTGATTGGAGGAATAACCTGCAAAAAAAATATATATTGAGTTTTATAAATATCAGAATTTTTAAATAAATTTGTGAATAAGACAAGTATTTCAGGATCTCGGAGTTTGTCAAAGCTGTTACATACAACAAAAAATAATGATGTGTTTTTTAATGCATCAAAAATCGAAACCAATAAGGAGGATAAATATGACAAAAACACGATTAAAACTACCTCGATACTTCTATAAAATATCAGAATTATCAATTAAAAAGAAAGGATTACGGTTATAATAAATGAATGTACATTTGTAGTTAGTTCTATTAATCATAAAAATCTCTGTATCACAAAAAAAAAAAAACTTAAATCCTTGACACTAGGAAAACATAGATTAA
>CAJQZM010020381.1:0-16950 GCA_907164665.1 Colias nastes | reverse complement strand
ATCATTGGAGAGGAATTTGTTCGCGATTCCTCAATGACTTAAAATTTCTAGTTATACACCATTTTCTGTTTGTGACATCAAAGAAAGCTTTTGTCCATTTGAAATGTTTATGAAACTGCTTCGTAAGATTATTCCGTCCCAAAAATTTCGCCATCTTGTGTGTATTCATTATTGATGAACTCCAAAATAATAATCAATGTAACATGAACTTGTTTTCATACAATCGTTATCATGCATATGATTCGATGTACTCTAACAATTTTAATAATTATAATCTATTAATATATAATATAGGTACTCTACAATCACCAAACTTGAATTAAATATAAAATATCTGAGCAAGAAAAGTTACATTTAACAAAATTCATTTCTGTTCCAAAATGGACACTTAATTTATTCAACAACTTACAAAGTTGTTAGAAACTAGAAAGACAGAGCCTCGTAACAATTCATCCACTATAACAAACAAGAAACAACAATAACATTTAAATCCCTAATGAGAATACACGTAAATGTTACCTATACGCTGGTTGTCACTTAGAAAAGAGGTGCCTACAATGTAGTCCCGCCGGCTTTAGAACTCTGGATAAGCCAAGCGTTGATACAAATAGTTGTCTCAGATGTGCAGAAAATACAAAGCATTTATCTAGACAACTAGACAACTATTAATTTAAGTTTTCTACTCGTTCTCCACACTGAAACCTGACAAGTTAATGATCTTTAGCTCGCTAAAGTTTGTATTGTATTTGAGCGTAGTTTGTGTTTTCAGACCAAGTGATTTTTACTATTTGTACCTCTGTTTCATCAGTTCATTGTTTCTGACTAATTGTAATTTACTGAAATTCGTAGGCGTAATTTTTATAGCACGGATAAAATGAAATAGAATTTGTCGAATGTACACAAATCACCAATCATCTTTATTATCATTTAAATGACTATATTTCTGTTGTGTCAGAAATGTTTTAGCTTGCTTAATTAAAAACAAGCTGGCACATATTCTTGAATGAAATTTTTAATTGAACCTGTGGCAACACCGAGACTGGATAATTGGAATATCGTAACATTTTCAATTAACTTTCGCCAAGTTCAACAATGATCATGAGAACGTTCCGAAGTTTCAAATATCCAATCAAAGATAATCTGAACATTATAATATGTTCCACATATTGTGTTATGAATAGGTTCACTAGTATATAGATTTTCCCTTGGTTTTTATTTTAAATGTTATAACTTATACCCTCTTTAATGTAGACATAGAGATGTAGAGATATTATTTCGTTAATATTATTCGTACTTTATAGTTTTGTTTTCCTTGAGATTCATAGTTTATGTAAAAAGCTAAGTAAACACATCATAAAAAGATAATAACTTTATGATCGTGTGATTTATTTTTTTATTAGAAGAGGACAAATAAGCTAATAATAATAAAATATATTTTAGTATAGGTTAAAGCTAGGTATTTTTTTAGGATGCGGAGATCATTTAGAGCACAATATAAACAACATTTATTCTTTACTAGCTGTGCCCCGCGGTTTCACCCGCATTGCTCCGCTCCTATTGGTGATGATATTGTAAGAAATAACACAAGAGGCCGGTTTAAATATTAGTTTTAAATGTAATAAGAATGTACTGCGATTCTACACAGCTACCTAATTGATGTAGGTAGTTGATAACAAAACGCAGCAAGTCAACGACTATTA
This sequence comes from Colias nastes, assembly GCA_907164665.1. Lineage (NCBI taxonomy): Eukaryota > Metazoa > Arthropoda > Insecta > Lepidoptera > Pieridae > Colias > Colias nastes. The sequence continues at coordinate 15,250 of CAJQZM010020381.1, read as the reverse complement.
GCAAAGTGAGGGTAGTTGGGTCGAACGTCGTATAAACAACGTCCGAGCCCCTAGGCACGATTCGTAACGAATGCGCCACGAGTCAAAGGAAAGCGGCAATTTATAGCATTCGTGATCTAAACATGTTTTGACAGGAAATAGTGACAACTATATTCATCCACAAAAATATTAAATCAAAAGTTACGTCTAACAATATATTATAGTCTATAACCTTCCTCAATAAATGGGCTATCTAACGCCGAAAGAATTTTTCAAATCGGACCAGTATTTCCTAAGATTAGCGCGTTCAAACAAACAAACAAACTCTTCAGCTTTATAATATTAAAAAATATATGTATATATTCTTATCATACACACATATAACATATATATTCTTATCTTTGCAAAAAAATATAGACTAACACATTTCATATCTTTTAAAACAATTCCAACAACACTACACATACTGTAACGTGTGCTTACATGAATTTCACCTGATGCTAACCATAATTTATGAAGACATAAACAAGATGAGACAGACAGACAGACAGATGATCAGGTCTTTATTATCGTCGGAAAATCGTTTCGGGTCAAACTTTTCTGGCTCAAGGAAGTATTTAGCATCATGGCGTATTCCCCATGCTGGGATAGCGGGCGCTAAGCCGTCGGAGGCCGGGCGGGTAGAGCACTTTTGTACTAAAATATTTTTAACTATCTTGATTATTCGAAATAAGTATGAATGTTACTTACAACGATTTGATTATACTATTAATTTGAAGACAATAATTAAACCTCACAACTCCCATCCTCCCCACATCCATCCTCCACACTCCCATCCTCCCCACAGCCATCCTGCCCATACCCATCCTGCCCTCATCCATCCTCCCCACTCCCATCCTCCCCACATCCATCCTTCCCACTACCATCCTGCCAACTTCCATCCTCCCCACATCACTCCTCCCCACTTCCATCCTCCCCTCATCACTCCTCCCCACTTCCATCCTCTCCACTCCCATCCTCCCAACTTGCATCCTCCCAACTCTCATCCTCCCCACATCCATCCTCCTCACTCCCATCCTCCCCACTCCCATCCTCCACTCCTTTCCTCCCCGAACGAAATTTTTCTTCTTTTTTTCCTTAAGCTATACCAAAAAAAAGCCTGTATAAATGTATTATATGTAACCTGAAACAACCATATCCATGTATACGTCATCTTCTGAATGGCATTATAATCCAATTTTCCTCCAGTCTTCGAATCGGTTTCTTTTCATCCGCCTAAGTAAGAGAAATTGCCCAGTTTCATTCGTGTACCATGTCGTTTTATTATTCACTTTTAAACAACTACTGCAGAGAGTAATTTCGTCTAACGCATGTTTATTACCAAAGACAACGTCTCGTATGCATAATAAATATTGGAACACGACCGTTCATTATAAAATATCGTGCGAGCTTTCCGTTTGAACAAACGGTAAGAAAACAAGTTCATCTGCACTAAAGCGTTTTATTAACCAGTATTAAAATATTATTGACCGATGGTATTCGACCTTCGGCTCAGCTGTCAAGGTCACAAGATCTATGAATACATACTGGATTCGAAACATACACATGCGAGCATATCCTATAACGCGAAACGTGTATTAATTTAGTACTTCGTTTGAAATATGAGTTTATGTCTATAAATTTCCTGTCGATACACTGCTATTGGTTTATTTTAATTATCAAGGTTGGACCCACAGCGGGAAGCTTAGGGAGTTGAAACAGTTTATAATAAACGTATTTTTCTAACACCTTGTAGAAGTATTGATTAGATTTTGTACATATTGGTGCAAAATTGACAGACGCTGGATTATGTCTTGTCTATATCCATACTAATATTATAAATGCGAAAGTAACTCTGTCTGTCTGTCTGTTACTCAATCACGCCTAAACTACTGAACCAATTTGCATGAAATTTGGTATGGAGATATTTTGATACCCGAGAAAGGACATAGGCTACCTTTTATTGCGAAATATGTACCACGGGCGAAGCCGGGGCGGACCTCTAGTTTTATATAAATAAACCTTCAGTACGTGCTTTTATTTGAAGAAGTAAATTATTATGGATGAAAAGAGATATTTCAAAATATTTATATAATGATAAATAATTTAAATAAATATTTTTGTTAACAGGATAAAAGGTGATCAATTTACAGGGCTTAAATAAGGTTTTTACTGTAACGCTCAGACTTATGTACCTACATGCTGCAACTGAAAACTTTAATTACTATGAAAATTATGAGGAACTTTCATGAAACCCCAATAATAATAATATCTATTATGTAATTATTATTACCTAACACAAAGTAACAAAGCAAATATCAAATAACAAAATATCTGAAGAGAAAAGTGAGTCTGAAATTTATAGATCGTCCAGCCTCTAATGTGCCATAGAGGTTATTAGGCACTCAGAAACCTTTGTGACCATATTATTCCTACAATTTATATTCCAGCCACGCTGTAGCAAATTCTGGAATGGTTCTGGGATTTATTAGGTAGTCTTATTCGACGCATGTATTGAATCGTTCAGGCCAAATCATCCTACTTCTATATTAGTCAATAAGGTATGAGTAAGCAATATACGATATCAAGAATTTCCGTGCTTTTATTATCCTAATTCCTTTTAAGTGCAATAAACACGTGTTGCTGAAAATAAATACTTTAGAAGAGCAAGATGTATTTAAGGTATAGTCGTTTAAAGAAGTGGTTTAGTGTAGACGCAATTTTAAAGCGCAAAGCTCTTATCCTTTTTATGGTTAGATCAAACATTTCTGGATATTCGCTTTGAAATTTGATTCACACAAGCATTTTTTATCGTATGGTAATTCATTATTTCATCAATATTTCTTATAAGAGAGTAGTTTTAAATTTTGATAAAGGACGCAATTAATGATAGGTCCAGCCACAACTACTGACCCAGCAAACGATTTAGTTATCCTTATCACACAGCAAAAAATATAAATAAGTGAAGTTTGATCATAATTAAATTCAACACATATTGTCGTATTTAAATTTACTTTTAGCCTCAACTTAAAAGTTGTATTGAAACACATAAGCCCTGAAGCCAATTTTAAAAATTTTGTTGTTGTCTAACTTTGTTTTTGGACTTAAGAACTAAGCTTTTGTTCGCTTCAACAAGTGTACTTTGTATGTACAGTAATATGTAAAGTAAATATTGACGTCGAATCTCATACTTTTTATGAACATATTCATCGCTTGTTTTCAATAGTTGTTTGCAAACACCAACAATATTGTGTTACCTACAACATTTTTAATTAAATGTGGGCGTAAATGGACTTTTACTCTATTTCAGTAACAAAAAATGTGACTGTTAAAATATATACCTAATAATATTTTCCGATAGTTTTACATTAGTTAACGTTCAAATTAAGGTTTATGCAACCAATTTACAATAAGGTTTCTTTCAAATTCCATCTCCAAAAAGCTCGCGTTAAAATTACAAAGAATATTGTACTAGTTTATACCAGCATTTACATTACGTTGTGTCGTATCGTGCATAATAAAACCGACTACTTTATCTATTATTGACATAAATTGCTCTAAATGGTTATAAAATCAATGTTCACGTGATTATCGTTACTCACAGCTATCACGCGACCACAAAATCGCAATTTACTTCAGCTTTGAAATGTGTATCAAACAGGAATTGTATAAATAGCAAATTACAAATAGAGACTACAATGTATCAGTTAATTTCTTGTATATTTTTTCTATAAACAAGCGGAGTTAGAAATGGAGCTTCGCGCCATTTCACCTTCCTGAAACGATAAATAGATTATCTCGGCGTTCTCGTTTCTAACTATCCAGTATCCAGATAGGTAACTCGGATTTCTAATTCTGTAACAGAATTTAATATTGTAACTAAATTCTACGTCTGATTAATAAAGGATCCAAATGCCAAGAATTTCAATGGTTATTTTATCTATTAGAACTAATTCGTATTCGAATATCTTTGGAAAATTAATGTAGGTATCCTAATTTTGTATTCTGTATTCTACAATTAAAAAATGTAATTGTTTGTTCAGTTAAGTATACGAGATAATACTTTAATCCCATATTCAATTTCAACCCTAAAAAATATCACACGTGTTAATGCGTAGAAGAGCCGTCCCTTGAAATATATTCAGGGACGGAATTAACATTTTTTAAATTCCATAAAACGTTTGTGAGCGCATTTTCCATGCCACAATACGACAGACAACGCGGGAGAAAAACACTTTTAAATAAATGTAGCGTGTTCCAGTTGAGGAATAAGGCCACAGCCCTTAACCGAGCATCTTTTATGAGGATGCCTTCCCGAGTCATTGTGTTGCTTTGAAATAGGTAAATACTAAATGTGAAAATCAGGTCGGCTTTGCCGTCGAGGGCACTTGAACGTTGTTCGTACATCCGCGAATTTGAAGTGAAACTGCGCTGTAAAAAAAGTATAATTGAAATCGGCTGAAATGAAGCCGAATCAGTTAGGCGTTCACGAGTGTCATCATTAAAAGTTTTCACGCCTTCGAAGAATATTCTTAACGCGTACAGCAGGCGTGGTATTCATTTTTTATGGTCCTTATCTGTGTAGTTTTATTTTGTAAAAATATGCCTTTGGAATTCACTTCAATGAAGTGATATTATTTTTAAATAATTCAAAGCTTGCTTAAAATCAATCAAATTTCAACTTCTACATTTAAATAAGTTGATTGATATGATTTATATGAATTATTATTTCAAATAAATAAATAATTCTTTCGTTCTCTTTCTACCAACTAAAATGTATTAGTAAGTAGAATGTGTATTAAGGTAGATAATGCAGAACATAATTTCTTTTACCCTGGACGTTGTTCTCTCATTATTTTGCTTCAAAAAAACGAATGAATAACTTACATATTAATTTACACAGTTTCTACAACTACACTTGCATCGTTTTGCATACTTTAGTTGTCTTCCGTGCATCCAAAATCAAATTCCAAAATTGTTGCGGCAAATTTCCATTTCCTCATACTTGTTCAAGTAATAACTCGCATTGCTACCATTTATTTTACATAATACATTTATATGCTACAAGAGTAGGCATTTTAATGGTGCCGATGCGATATTGTGGATCGGGGTTTTCAATATTTGAACAATATTGAAAATTCTATCGCGTTACACGTTTGCATGCTAAGGTAGTTTTCGTCCTATGTAGATTTCATGAGGCCAGAATGCATCCATATAAAATCCATAGTACCTACTTAGTCATATAAAATCGTAATAAGAAAATACTTATACAAAATTTTATAACATAAACAATACTATTAACTATGTACAGAAGTTCATTTATTATTTCCATTTCACAAATATCTTGTAGTAGAAGCATGTATCTGGGCATAATTTCAAACTGCAGTCTTTCATCTCAATAGACAGCTTTCATAGTATTAAATTGACAGAGCAATGCTCTATTAACTTTCATAGAAATAGACTCTAAAAATAGACCATGTCTATGCTAACCAAGTAGATAATTAACGGTCTGTAAAGCTATAAAATATTGTTGTCATAAATTTACTAAAATAGACCGCGTTGGTCATTTAATTTCTTATTATACTATCCAGAATAATTGCGCACATAATATATTATTTACCAAATTTACCAAATTGATAATACAAACACAGGATAATAATTATAGAAATACTTTATCCTGACTTTTCTACCTATTCTTATCATTTATAAATATTAAGTTAATTGCAACTTATACTTAATCCGAACCAAATGTAGTTTCACAGTAATCATGTATTTTTCCAAAACTTATGTTTTCTGTATTTCGTGTTCACATGTTTAATGTTTATGTCACAGCAAAAACGTACCAACCCTTGTTAATCGTTCTTGTGAGTCTAAACTTTTTCTTCGAACCGAGAAAGCTCTTAATTTCTTATTTTATTCTAACGGTAACTGAAATCTATTATCTTTTCTTTTTATATTAATTAATTAAATATATTGACAAAGTGTTTTTTGTTGCACCGCAAGGTAACACATTTCAACGAGAATTTGTGATTACCGTGCCATAATACATTACATAATATTTCATATTATCTCTCTTAATTGCCAATCTTGAGGAAGAAATGACATTCAATATTAACAAAGTTCCACCCTTATCAATTAGAATCATAGATACCATTTAGTGTATTGATATTACCATGACATAAGAAATGTATATATGTATATGAAACAATTTCAAATAACTGCTCCAGTTCGATCATTCCATTAGTCAAGAGTCAAGAAGCTGCGCAGGCACATTGCCAAATTTTCTGAAACTTGAAAATTTAATCGCCAAGTTCGGATAAAGCCCTTGAATGCGCCAAATTTATTGCTATTCTCTTTGTTATAAGTTATTTATAAACACTATCAAGATGCTGGAGCCATTTGCTAGAGCTCGTATCTTTGTAGTTCAGACGCCAAATAGAAAAAAACTCGACGGAGCGTGTATAGTGCGCTAGATTAAAAATCCCTAAGACTAAGAGTTAATATTTTTTGTAACAAGGAGATAGTCTTCAAAATCACCCATCGTCTCATCGTCTCCTAATCGTCATCATTCTCTTTCCTTACGTATGTAGTTTAAAAATATTTGGCTAATATTTTCATCACTAGTTTTATTTAATTATTTATACTGAATATATCACTCCCAATACGTGTCGATATTCTATTCGAGTAATTCAGTGTTAAAATATTCCAATAAATATCGACGAATCCAGCTTCACTATTAGTGTCAATAGTTCCCCGACTTGGTCCCAGAGTAAATACATTTTAGTTCAGTTGCCTTTCAAACAAACAATCACAATGATCTATCAAAGCCAGCAGATATAACGAAAGAATCAAAACGCAAAACAAACAATGATTTCGGTTACGATGATACAAAACATCCGTAGGATAGTTGGATCTATTTGAAATATGCGCTGACATTTGTGTTACGACGAACTCTTTTTCCTTTTACGAAGTTTTATTATTTATTTTGTGATGGGAACAAAAACAGTAAATTCTGTTGGTTAACAAAACAATGCTTGGTTAGTTTGTTTATACATTGAATAAACAATTTAATTTTTTTTTTATTGTCGATAGAGAAGAGCTTGACCACAATCTCGCCTGATGTTAAGCTGAGATGTGGTCTAAGATGGTACGCGCTTCCCTAGAAGGTACCAGGTACAATTTAAATAAGACTAGTTCTTATAATATTTTGTAATGCTTTAAATTTATTACTGCTCTCTACAATAAATTAAAACTTTTGATGTGACTTCTTTTTTGGTAAAGCGGTTATCGATTAAATAAAGCTCTGGATTCCATCCCGTATACAATAATTATATTTTAGGTCTTGAAGGACTCAGAACTTTTATCACCTAATTACCCATGAAGGAAAATAGATGAGGATACGGGACTACCTACAATCCGATTTACGACGAGGATGTATGCTCCTAGAAAATGTTTAAAGAATAAAGCAGTATGATTTAAATACCTACTCAATATTTACCACAAACATGTAGGTAAACTAATTTGTTACACGTGCTTGTCACACTAGTTTACACTAGTGTGACAAAGACGCTTACGCATTTAAAGAGTATAGACCTCTTCAGGAACAAACCAAGCGAGATAAAGGGACTTATCCCTCAACTTCTTTGAAATACTGTAGAGAACTAACAGGTTTTTGTTACTCCGCTAATAACTTAAGAACATTTTCCGCAAGTAAACGTTTGTATTGCTAATAGGAAAGCTTATGAATAGACTGGATTATGGAGTCCGTTCTGAAGTATTAAAACTAGTGTTAAACTCGAATGAATACTGTTTTCTTTAAAGCTTTGAAACTTTGCATACATATTAAATATACTTAGTCAGACATAACACGCTATATTTCGCGAATATATTTCGTATAAAGTAGAAAATGTTATTAATATAATTAAAAGCAATTAATAAGGTACTCTTGGATATTTTTTTTATATGATATATTTGGAAACGACTCAGTTGATTTCGAATATTGCTTTTAAGATATACATAAATCCTATTCTTTATATTTCTGTTAATAAGATCATAAATACTAGGTTTTAGTACAAGATATTTCAACACTTAATTTTACTCAACGCTTATCCATTAATTTACTTTTGAATTTCCTTATAAATATCCCTTTTTGTTTTTTAAATGAACATAGAAAATGTTTAAAAATTGTCCCCTAGTTTTTTCTTTCATCTTCACGTACGAGAATCGTACAATTTTATTTATGAAACAAAGTTATGATGCCAGGTATCAAAGTCCTTAATAATTTAGACATCTAACAGTTTCTATAGATCTTTCAACATGTAAAATGATTTGCTAGTTCTACTGAATATATTGCGAAGAATTTTAAAACAGTGCAATACGAATATTCTATTTCCATCGTAGTACTTGATTCGCAAGAATATATGATACAAGGTAAGTATTTATTTTGTTTTGAAATTCCAAGAATACTCTATATCGTGTGTTTGTTTTAGTCACATCCTATTTATAATTCATTCATAATATTGTAACGCATGAAATTACTACGATTACATTTATTCTATTGAATGAATAATCGAATATATTTTGGTATTATTTATTTCATAATTTCATCATTAGTAGATAGATATAAACTGTCTAAGTATTACCGTCCAATACAGACTTTTATAGAAGCGCAAAATCTTGTGTAAATTTTTTTTTTCTAATTTCTACAATAACACGCAATCTCAGTATATCATAGCTCAAAAAACGAACATGCCAGTTTCATATGAACACTTACAAAATACACGTAAGACCGCAAGCATTTTCGATACCCGAGCACTCGCCGTAAACACGCGCTAACAATGGCCAGATGATGGACAGCGAAAATAGAACATAAAGTAAACAATTGCGGACAAAACGCTCGAGCTGTATCCGATAAAACAACGAGGCCCAAACTTGACCGTCTTGTGTGTTGTGGCTTTATAATGCTCTACGTTCTATGGTCGGTATAATCTGTGGGAAGGAATTGGCGCGAAATTATGATCTGCGGAGAAGTTTGTAAACCGAATGTTTAATAGTTTTCTCTCTTTATCCTCAAATCTATTTTAAATGGATTACAATATATCCATAATAAAATTTTGCTATAAAACAGCTTAATTATATTAGACTAGATGTTTTGGTTCGTATAATCTGTGCAAAGAAAATGGCGCGAGGCAAATTGCGTAACTAGAATTATATATGAAATTAAAAATGTTTTTCCGCTTTTATCTAGAAAAGCTTTTAAAAACAATAACATCGTATAGAGAAATATTTAAGAACGGCTTAGATAATATTACTGTTTTAAATGTAATGTATAAAAATATTAAGTACAAACAAGTCCCTCTCAAACCTATAGCACAGATCAGTAGAATTTTAACTTTAAATTATTATTGTAGATGTTGTCACTTTTCCATTATTACTTATGATATAATTCATCACAAATAGAATTGAAAAACTATGATTCGTTTTTTTCGTAAATTTTTAGTGGTACTAAAAGTGAATAAAAATATTTTTGTATAAAGATACCCGACAAACATAATAGGTATATAATAATAATTATATTATGTATTTCACGAACAACATATTTTACTATAATATGATAATAATTTGTTTCTCATATTTGTTAATTATTAACATAAAACTGTCGCTACATTGCTTTTCAACGAAATGTTTTCAATTGCGAAAATCGCATGCATGGACTACGTGAAATGCAATTAATTCGGACCATATAATTTTACACCGTGAAGTATTCATGCTCAAGCGAACCACGTAGTCTAGAAATTGCCATGTCGTAAATTTTAAATTTTCACCTGTGTCGGTTCTGCTTGCGGAAAATGGAATAGCACTGTTTAAATTTTATATCTGTCACTATTCACACACTAATATTTAACGTAATATTACATTTAAATTTTTGTTCATTAGGTAGAAAAGTAAATAAAAATAATGTAAACAGCAAAGTACGAGTACATAACGTTAGCCTAACATATTTTCTTTACTTAATCACGTGCAATATACCCATATATTAAACGTAATGAGACTGTTCGTAGTGGTAAATTTAAGGACTTAACATCTCATTCCGACAGGATCTCCAAACAAATGTTACGAACTTCTAGAATATTCCACGAAATTTCCGCATGTTTATGAATACATGTGGGTTTTGTAGCCCTGAAAAATGGAACCAAGTGAACAAAATTCTGTGTACAACCCACGTCTAGGTCAGACTAGCATCTCGTAAAGTAACTTCAACAGCTGATGCCGCTATAAAAGCTATGAAAAGCTTTATATTACCTGCTTATAAACCTTGGCCTATCAATCTATAATTACATTCCAATTGAAATTCAGGTGATGTCATCTACTGAATTCGGTGGATTTCATTTAAACTTAAATGAAATCGAATGGTTTCTCTGAATACTTGATTAACGAAATTGTTTAAGTTAAATATTCTTTAGGCTGTAGTCGGGGTAGAGATTTATCTAAAAGAACAATGCTTTGACCTTTTACAACATTGAATTTGAAATTATAGAAAAATACGACGTAAGTAAATGTATGATGATGATGACAAGCATCTTATAAATGATCTCAACTAATTGTTTCGTAATCTTTCCATAAAGCACGTCAGTAGATATGTTAGACAAGAACAAAAAAACTTATCTTTCATTAAAAAAATATATCCACAGAACTCGCCTAACAGTGATATCAAAAATGGCAATTTAAATATTAAAAACCGAAATAGTTTTGGGCATTGCGTCACGAAAAATATTTTTGTTCCAAAACCACTCAACTAAAGATGAATCTTTAATGTATTTTTCCTATCGGTTATCCTTTTATATTGCCTCGTGTGAGCTTGGATGTGTGGAATATAATATTCTGATGTGTCAATCGAATGTTTATTCTTTTATAAGATACCTAGAGCTTTTTGTGGCTGCGAATTATTTATTGTTATGTATCGCGTGAGGAATCTCATAAGTACCAATATCAGTCAGGATTATATAAAGATAATTTTCTTTCGTAATTCACAATATCATATAACTACCTACCTACATATAAAATCGTTTTATAATATTATGGTTAAGAAAAAGATCTATTGTTTCGGAATAAAAAGATTTCATCACACAATTTTTTTTCTCATATAACACTCTATTTTTTATTTTTTACATATCAGTCCACCCAAATACAAAAGCATGTTTAAATTACTAATTGAAAGTTTCGTTCCTAAAATCCAGAAACTAGGTACTTTGATAAACTGCCTACAACTAATTTCCATTATTTTTTTTTTACATCCTTCCATTATATAATCGCAAGACCCGACCTTGATAGAATATTTTCCAAACAATCCCGTGGAACTCGTTATTTTCTCGTTTATTCTAATCTCAAGTTAAAAATCGGCGATATCCATATTGCTTCGGAAATTTCCTTCCCTCAAAGGAGTTTCGTTGATCTTAATGACCGGCAGCGACCCTCTGGGGTTGCTATCCTTTGATTTTACCAGTTTATTATTTAATGAAACTGCTTTTTCGTCGACAGCTAAATTTAAAGATGACTTTATAAATAAACGATGGATAGAATAAACCTTTGTTATTTAATAAGATTTTTGAAAGCTTATTTTTTATGGTTATGTGTTTATATTTTTGATATTTATTTCTAGGTACATACACCGATACGATCGTTATTTTTTTATAGAAGTATATTATTCCCGATTAAGCAAATCCAAAAAAAAGCAAAGAAGATGAAGCTTTATTTATTGAGTTGCTTAATTGCTTATACATACAACCGGATTTTATTTTATACATTCATCCTTTAAACGAAATAATGAAAAACATAATCAAAATTTGATTCCATTACTGAGCAAATCATATTCCGCCATATAATTCACAGTATTTAATTAATAATATATCACTTAACATCAAACAATCAACTCGTCACGATTGCTATTGACAATACCGAGTCAATATTAGAGATGAAACAGTGCAATTATATCGCGCGGATTAAATCCAATAATTAAATTGTATTTGTCACTATCTAACGTCACGAATGGGATTCGCAAACCGATACTGTATCAACCAAAATGTTGATTATGTCGTTGGAAAATCCAATATTTATATTAAATTGATTAATTAGTACTGCACATTTTATTAAATAGAATAAGATATTGAACTGTCTGTTTAAAAATCCGTAAATTTATATAATACTTAGCATCAGATTATGACGTTTAAGAAAGAAAATACAATTTTACCGTTTTAAAACAGCCACGTCAAATACGTTGAAAACAAGCTGATAACACAAGAAAATACTACTAACCAATACTGCCAACATCCAGAAAAATAACTACCGTGCCAACTTTAAATTTGATTATCTTTGGAAGTTCTCTCTCTTCTTCTCTTGGGACGTATTGTTACACTTCAGTCTGTGCGTTATTTCGTTCTTTATAAGGTATTCTATAAACCATCTTTAATCCGCATTTTAAACCCTTCAAAAATCTCTAAAGTGTAATATGTAGATATTTTAAACATGGACATATTGTGGCATAAAATGTATTAAAAACAATTCACTTCCATTATATTTTTAATCAGGTTAAAACCTGTATATGTCATGCACTTATATTCTTTCTATATGAGAGATGTTGACTATACTGTAAGTTGTAACCTCGTTTGTGAGAACTTTTCAACTTTTTTGTTATTGTTTGCCAGCACTTGAAAAAGATTGATGCATAAAGTGAATCTAAATTATTATTGCTACAAAAATTAATGAAAATAATTCATATTGGTAAGTTTTATCCCTAAACCTTATGTGATTATCTATGTAGGTACTCCATGGACTGATATAATTTATTTTACAAGGAGGGGGTTAGAAAATATGGTCTTTTCAACAACGTTTACAAAGCGTTGCTTTCAAGTCGATACCTTGTAATAATAAAGTTAACATTTCTTATTCGTATTAAATTTCAAAAATATGTTTAGAAGTACATATAATTAGAATATTTAAGCGATAGAGACTAAGAGCTAGGCAAGAATTTTGATGACGTTTCGTTAAATAGCCTTAGGCCGCGTATCCATCTGCAAGAAAACTTCCGCAAGAAATGTCCGACAGTCTGTCTGACAGCAGCTTGCAAGTCTACTTGCAGGTGGAAACGCGGCCTCTTTTAAATTATCGGAATATCTATTTATTTACATTTATATTTATGTTTTTATCGAATCCATTATACGATATGTCAAGGAAAATATCAACAGATGTACAATTACTCATTACCCTCCATTTAGCTAACATGTAAACGTCAGGACAAAACGTAATCTCACATAATGTTTTGTCATATGGCTCCTTACATATGTATGAGTCTTGATGAAGTGGGTATTATAATTCTTGCGACACACTCTTCTTATGCGTTGAGTAATATTTTGGTAAAGCTTCACATTTGTTTGATGTTTAAGTTAAATATTTATTTCGTAAATTATTATACATCATTACGTTGTATAAACAAAGAAACATCTTGTGTTTTAATTGTTTATTAATAAGTTGACTTTAACACAAAATGAAATGTAAGTGGCAATTTAAAAGATTCACTGAAGCATCGTATCATGATACTTATTTGTAGATATGTATTGTGTTTGGTAATGTGATAATTTTGAAAGTAATAATGAATGAATACTTAAACTTGGAAAATTAAAGCTACTTCGTACAATACAAAATAAGGTATAACCGTCGACATTACATCTGAATAGAATTATTTTAATAATATTCTACAATGTATTATTTTTTGTTCCATTTTAAAATTATGTCTACTAACATTATATCTACCTTAAATATCAAGTTTAAAGGTTCTGTATTCTGAGGTTTAAAGTAAGTATTAAAATGTGTCCAAAAGATATTACAAAAGCTCGTGTTAAAAAACTCATATATTATAAATCACCCTAGGTGATTAAACCTGAAATCAACAATAATTCATCCAAAGGAACGGATGAACAGTAAGTAGGACATTTGCCAAGTTCTTTTGAAAAAAGTAAATGTCGAGTTTCATTATTAGTGGCGCTATCGTAGTGATGGACACGTGTACACACACATACATACACATGCAATGGTATAATCACAGATAATATAATACCACAGTATTACAATAATAATACTGTGTAACCAAAACGACTATACAGTTATTGAATCTTTACCTATAACGATGTTAATGGAGATGAAAGTTGTGAAATATAAATACTGTTATTTTATCATGTCGCAAAATTGTCACGTAATTCGTCGGATAATTGTGTGGATAAAAATATATTAAGGTGGTATAATTTAAAGAAGTATTTAGATATTAAAATTCATGAGAAAGCGTAATCACTTTCAAATCCATAAGTTTTCAGGAAATGCACGAGAAAGCTTTACTACGAACATTTGTATAATCTAATCGCGTTTATAAAGTCAACTATCTACTATATATTATAAACTAATGTAAAAAAAAAACAAAAACCTATTCCAGTACGTTTTAAAGTTTATTTTGTATAAAAATACGTATCGAATTATTGTGATGGAAAGATAAGAAAATCGTCGATAGTCAAAAACCTATTACACGAAACTGGAATTTTTTGTCCAAAACCGTATCGTTTAGGCGCCGCCTGAGCCATTAACATATTCAATTAATCAATACTTTAACAGGAGTCGTCGAACGGCCGCGGCGTCTGGATCGTAGACGTACAGAAATATCTGTAACCTATGTATATAATATGTCTCTTGTTGTATTTGTCTTGATAGTATGCAGCGGTATGCGCTTTGATGGTTGCGACGTGGGCGCCCATTCAAAACGCGTTTGTGCGTTGATTTGTCAACTATTTTTGTAACTTGAGCCTGATTCTGTTTCTATGGACTGAATAATCGAAATACACCAGGGCCAATCCCTTCCAAAATGATAAAAACCTAAAAAAAATAGTAGTAGGATGAAACCCATTAGAAAAGGAGGGGAATGTGATAAAAATTAAAGGAAAAATAAATTACAGACAATCCGAGAAGTGTGCCTGATTTAGTAAAAGCTCATTATCACACTGTTTGTATGCATTTTCTGAGTAAATTTACTATGGTAATGTATATTATATTTTACACTATCAGAAACTAGATATTTCAACGAACAAAAAGCCCCCAAACTTTTTGAAAAAAGCTGATATTTTGACGTCAGAATTTTCGATTGAAAATTAGGTTGTTTTTTTGGTATTAAGTTAAAATAAGGCGAAAAAATAAA
>CAJQZM010020378.1:0-14184 GCA_907164665.1 Colias nastes | reverse complement strand
TTTGTAATGTGTTAAAATAAACTTAATAGTTATAATAATTACAATATTGAATAATTATTAACATAACTAAAAAAATATATATATATTAAATTACAACATTTTGTGTTCCAAAAAATAAAAACATTTCATACTCGACATTGTTTATTATAAAGCAGTACCACTCAAAGTATCTAAAAATTATTGCTTGTCTGTAAATTTGTCAAATTGAAAGAGTTATTAATTTCAAACTAAAAACACATTAAACTGAAAGAATAGAATAAATTCGCTCTTCTCGCGGGATCAGGGGTGGCCGAGTTGGTCAGGCGTCTGCCCCGGATTGTCGTGAAGGGATACGGGTTTGAATCCCACCTCGTGACCGATTTTTTTCTATTCTTTATAAATTTAAATTTCAAACTAATTTTTATTAGCATTGATAACAGTAGACAAAAGTAATTACCTCCTTAGTCAACCATGGGTTTCTGCCCAGTTCGTCTTCCCATATCGTCCCCTGTTCGAAGACAGCGTACCTGCATGGCACCAAAGCAGTGCCAGGAGCTATGTGCCTGGAAAATTATGATAAATATAAAAATTTCATGAGAATCGGTCCAGCCGTTTCGGAGGATTAACTAACATTGTGTCAACAATACCAACCTATTTATAAGATCCTTGCCGGCCGCCTCGTATATCGCCTTTGAAGACATTATGTCTGTTTGTCTGTCTGTTTATACAAAATGAAGTCGTTCGTTGTGGTGCGCTCGCGTCATATGGCCGAGGGTTTATTATCTGTGAATAAAAAATCAAAATTATTTACTTCATATTATACATAATTCTATAGTCTATAACCCGCATGTATTTATTTATATTTTTGAAAAATACTGTATGCAAATCTACGAGTATGAAGTTTACGTAACTATGCTTGGGATGGTATGGATGATACATATAATATGACCAAGGGACCAATATTTTTGTTCGAAAAATCAACTCCTACAATTTTTTAATAGGGATGATTTTTTTGGTCCTTCCTTTTTATCCACGATGAAAGATACAATCTGTAGTAAGTAATTCAATTCCCATGTATTTTTAAATACATATGCAATGTCTTTAAGACGTTTAGATACTTTTTTGTCCCAACTAGCTACCTAGTTTATAAATTCTCAGCAAATCTTAATAACACTTTTTCAGTTTGTTTAATTATTATGCTTAATGCTATAAAATTGTATTGTATTCATATTCATATTATGTAGATAGTTATACATAATAGACTTCCTTGTTACTATTAATATAAATAATAGATAGGTAATTATTATAGTTGTTGTGTATCATTTTAGTGCAAAAATGTTAACTCCCAAACTGCTATATGTCTACATATTTAACAAACATACATAACTTAAAAGCTAATAAAGATAAAATAATGTTCTCATTAATTTTCAACTTTGTTTTGTTTATCTGTCAACCATTTTTTAATTTATACAAAATCATTTATTGGAACGAAGTTTTGGAACGAAGTACCTTATCGCGCGTTGCGAAACAGGGCTAGACGGAAAAAAATTTGACGAAAAGTTGTAACGATATTTTGCTATAGTTGTGCTCGTTCGCGTGTTTCTCTGTCTGTCTCACTCTCTATCATAGTGAAAGGAAATTCGTTCCATCTTGGACACTTGTCCAGTTTTTTTATAATTATTAGGTAAGTAAAAAATCTGCTCAAGCGCGTACAAAGTCAGGATGCGCCAATAGTATAGTATCATACTAATTACCTATATACGTTTTTAAAACCTGTATAATTTAATACAGGATTAAAAAAAAAACTCATGATTGTGTATAAAGTATGCTATTATAACCGACAATAGTTATAATCAACGAACATAATTAAAAGATAAAAAAATAAATAAATGACGATTTAAATAAGTATTTTAAAACCAATAATAAAACACGTAAAAAACAAGTTACATAATTTTCAATACAAAAGCGTGTTCGAGTAAAAAAGAGCCTTCGATCGAGAATAATTATTATCTTTTATCGGTGACCAAAGTTGTATGTAGTATTATCATGTAACGAAGTGTAATTTCTTAATGAAATAAAATGAAATAAATTTATTTGTCCATTTTATGTTTTACAATGTACGACAGGGACAGACAATATAATTCTTTTCTAGTTGTGCCCCGCAGTCTTACCCGCATTACTCCGTTCCTATTGGTTTTAGTGTGATTATGTATATAGCCTATACCTATAGCCTTTCTCGATAAATGCACTATCTAACAGTGGAATAATTTTTCAAATCGGACTCGTAGTGATCGACTGAGATTAGCGCGTTCAAGCAAAAAAAAAACAAACAAACAAATTCTTAAAACTTTAAACTTTATAATAGTAGTATAAATTTCATACCTAGTTCATTCATAAAACTACAAAAAAGTAGTTTCAAATGTTAGTAATTATTTGTCCTCTGCATTAATTGCCGATAAAAAAAAAAACCGGCCAAGTGCGAGTCGGACTCGCGCACCGAGGGTTCCGTACAAACCTGCAAGGTTTACAAAGTTGATTTTGTTACAGCTTAAAGGTATTATAGACCTGAGTATTTGGTATGAATTTCAATTTAATACCTCTATGCGTTTATGAGGAAATGGGTAGTAAGTTTAAAATTATTAAAAAAAAATATATTATGTGATGTAACTAAAAATTTATGGTTTTCGTAATTTTTCCTTTATCTATGCTATAAGACGTTGCTTCGTACCAAATTTCAAGATTCTGAGTTCACGGGAAGCACGGAAATTTGCGGCATAAACGGCTGTATCTTTTGATTGCGTTGGCTTAGAAGTTTGATTTTTTCACAGCTTCAAGGGACAGTAGACCTGAGTAATTGATATAAATTTCAGCTTCATACCTCCACGCGTTCCTGAGAAAAAGGGTCTTGACAGACAGACGGACGGACGGACGGACGGACGGACGGACAGACGGACAACAAAGTGATCCTATAAGGGTTCCGTTTTTTCCTTTTGAGGTACGGAACCCTAAAAATAACAAGAAATGTTTTTTTTTTAAATTATACTTATAAAAAATATGACTTTTTTGAATTTCGTTTAATAATAGATATATAGGTAACCTTTAAGTACCTACCTACTATTTTTATTTGATTTCGGATAGTATTTTTATCTTATCTGTATAACATTTTCGCGGTATATACTCGTAGTATGACTCATATTTGATAAAACATGAGCGCATCCACAACACCTGTCTTGTGCGATTCGCAATTAGCCGGGAAAATTTCGATTGCCGCGAAAAAAATATTTTACTTTTTACTTACATGACAAATAACCTTCAAATAACTTAGAAAAATTAAAAATAACGCCTTGCTTTCTTATCCATAAACAGAAAAGTTATTCTCGTTGAAAACAACCATAAATTATGTAAAACCAATTTAAAAGTACAACATTATTATATTTTATTATTACATTTTTTTTATTTAGCAATGGCTATAGTATCTGGCTGACAACAAATTTAAAAAATAAAAAAGAACAACACATTTAAATATGGAATGTCAAAATTCGAGCGCGCTCCGTCGGCGTCGCGCAGCGGCCAGCGGCCGCTCTCAGAGTCTCAGTCCCCGCTGATTGGCCGTCAGCGATGGTGTGGCATCGGATGATGCCCGTCGCGTCATTAGCTCATAGCGTGGTAAAAAATTGCACACTTCTTGAGGTTACGCTCACCGGTCATTATACCATAAAAAAGAGAGTACTGTGAGGGCTTTTAGAAAGTTATAGTACCTACACTGTAGGATATTAAATTTTGTATGAACATTCAAAAATTAAGTGAATATTCAAAAATTAAGTACCTATAAGTACCTACCTACCTACCTAACTTTAATGAAAAACTATTTCGTTAATATTTTTTTTTAATATTTATTGACATTTAGTTAGAGAGCATTTTGCAAATCTGCCTGAACTTAAAATTATTGTTTTATGTCATAATTAGATGCAAATTTCTACTTCCACAGCGAATTAATTCTAACATACTACATTAATTATGACATCATAATACCAAAGTTCAACTGGTTGACATCTTTAAATGTACAGAGAATAGCTCTATTTCTGTAGATCATTTCTTTACAAGGATTTTTTTTAATTAATAATAATAAATGTTCTTATCTTTGGAAATAAGTTGTAATAACCGAATTCGAAAAAAATAATTTCCACATATTTATGTGAATTGTGATCTTAAAATGTTTTTGCTCCTCAGCAATTTCTTTAGTAATTACATTCAAAAAAGATTATTTTGATTTTTTCCTATTTGACGATATTAGAACAACAAAAAAAAACTTGTTTTAAATTTTTCGCAAATTATCTTCACTACTACTATAGAATCTAATCTCTGCGAGCACTGTTATTCACTCTGTGGTTTTATTTGGCGGGAAAGTTTTGTCAATAAGTAACCATAGAAACGCACTAACGTCCTTATTCCTCAGATATTTTCATTCTATTTATATTTTATCAGATAACACTTTAAATACTATCGGTCGGTTTCTGAAATGAGAATTTACGTTAAAAATCAGCATGGTTTGGTTAATATGCTGTTTATACAGGATGTCCCACTATTGGTGTACTAAGCGCGAAGGGACTTGTAGTTTTGCATACACTGATCACGTAAAAAATACTTAAACTACAAAATTACGTCAAAAATTTTTTGCTAAATTTTTTCTGAAAATTCAAGTTTTCTTCTCCAGCACCGCTTCTCTAATGTGAGCATTTTGTCTGTGAAAACATAATCTTAAACGATCACGTGCTGGTGGCAGAGATGGGCGGGTTGCTTGTTATTGGGGTACACAAAGTTTTAAGAATTCATCTATTTGAAAAAAAAAATGCATCTGGAATTTAATAAGTATTTTTTACGAACTCAGCGTATGCAAAACTATAACCTCCTTTGAGCTTAGTATACAAACAGTCGGACACCCTGTATAATATTTTTTTGTGACAAGCTTTCTCAAACCTTAATGAAATCATGAGAATTGATTCAGTACTTTCCTTTTTATTTATGTATTTAAAACATTCTATTCTTTTAAACCGTAAAATAACGCAAAAGCGGGAAAATTTGGCGGCATATTTAAAAATCGAAGCTTCATCAAATGTCAAAATTAACGAGTATTATTTTTCTAATGTATTTGGCGGGAAAAGTTAACAACATGGGGCGAATTGTTAATAAGATGATGTTTTATAAAAAGATTATTTATTCCGTTCTTTAGCGTAGTCAATTAGTATAGAAGCCTTACGCAGAAGTTTTTTGTCATTTGTTTAACACGAAACTGGTTTTACTTAAAAGTACACATTTGTTTTGAGCAGTGATGGTAATTTTTTGAAGATTATTTTTTTTTATTAATAAACAGAATATTTGAGTCACAGGTATTTATGTTTTTTTTTTTTGAGTAATTAATTAAAACGCACATAAACTTACTAACACAAAAAAGGCAAAATTTATTTTGTTTAAAAAACAAACAGTTGAATTTACAATATTAAATAAATAAATACATTTGACCTATGGCGCGCATATGTTACGGATCAAGTTTGAAATTGGGTCATTTTTCATAATACCCATATGAATATTTACAAGCTAATTTCTAATTACGTTAAATAAAATAAATCGGGACGGGATTCATGAAGCTTTAGGTTATGTTAAGTATTTAACCATGATGAAAAATAGCCTTTGAAAAGAAACTTCTTTAGGCGCGTTGAGAGTAAAAATTGGAGGTCGCATCATGGCAATACCGTCACGTAAGGCGGCGATTTTGTCAAATCGTGCCAAAGAAGTTTCACTTCTAACACGTGTGCTCGGCACACACGCTCTTTTTTAACTAAAATAATGCCCAAAATAAATTATTATGTAATTATTTTAAATAGTACCTATGTAATATACAGTATCATTATAACACGTGGTATTCAAGTATTGGAATATTTGAATACCACGTAGGTCGTAATAATTTTTTTACCAATTTATATTCAAGGAAATAAGAACACGATATTCAACGTTTACTTAAAAATCCATTTTTTATCTGAATACTTGTTCAAAAAAAATAAGATGCCGTTTTTCAACTTTTCTCAAAAAAAATCCGGTTTTACTTCCCAGTTAAATATTAAAAATGTATGTTTCACGTAAACAAACGGAAAAAATTGATAAGCGCTAACGGCTTTGCTTGCTTTAACAATACTATATTGGTAATATAAAAGCAGTAGTGGCTCTGTGGTGAGGACCTCGGACTTCAATCCAAAACATGACGACGAACGAACGTGCAATAAAAATATTATACAATTTATCTGCACTTTATCCACATCACCACTGCTCCAAACGGTATAGAAAGAGCTGTAAAACATAGTGAGGGAACCGACATGTCGAAGAATCAAAAGTTCGACGACATGTGACATCCGCCAACCTGCACTTGGCCAGCTGCAGCGTGGTGGACTGTGGCCTGTACCCTTATAGCAGGACCGTGTCCCAGCAGTGGAAACGTATATGAGCTGATGTTTATAATGATGATGAACAGATTTTACCCATATCTATATTATAAATAATAAATAAATATTTCAGGACAATTTTCACACACGGCACGATCTGATCCCATACTAAGCTTTCGCTTGTGTTATGGAAACCAGATGACTGATAAACATACATATATAATTTTAAATAAATACTTATATAGATAATTAAAACCCAGACACAGAGCAAACATCTATGTTCATTACACAAATATATGCCCTGGGTGGAATCGAACATCTGGCTTGGAGGGCAGGGTTACTACTTACCAAGCCAACCGGTTAGTCAAATTATATACCTACCATAGTAAACGCAATCAACTCCGAAACAAACAAAATACCATTAAATTCACTATCACAACATCGTGATTTGAAAATTTTATGAATGACTGATAATACATTTTCCATATCTATCGCATATAATCCAAAGTCTACTATAATCTACTACTAATACATATACAATTAATCTTAAAATACTAGGTATGTATTCATTTACTTTACCCGTACGCTCATTAAAATATATATTGTTTTTAATAAAACTAAAAACCGCCTTTAAAAAGACTAAACCAAATTTTAAATGGAACCGAAGGCAGGCACCAGCTTTCAAATACAAAAAGAATTATCAAAATCGGTTCACCCAGTCAAAAGTTCTGAGGTAACAAACCCAAAAAATACAGTCGAATTGCAACTCCTCCTTTTTTATGTCGGTTAAAAATAACTGATAAACATTGGAACATATTCCATACAAAAAGCCTACCCATGCGGAGCCGGGGCGAAAATCTATTTTCTATATACCCTATTTATTTATTTATAACACTTTATTGTACAAACATGAAAAGACAAATAAAAAAAAGAACAATAAAAAGCCATCATTTGTTCAAGAGGCGGCCTTATTGCTGAACAGCAATCTCTACCAGGCAGCCTGGTAGGATAGGAAATGTCTGAAGGCCGTGGGATAGCGCAAAATAAATGATTATAATTACAATTCCATATAACAATATCTTAAATCTATTCTTCTACTTGTTTAAATATTTCTAGTAAAAAAATACATAACCTAAATCTGTCAACCAGTTAACCTCGCGACTGACCTTAGTTAATATAAAAATAATTGAATAACAATTTATAATTGTTATATAGCGTGGCCACTACCATTTATTCCAAGAGAATTAATCGGACCATGCTTCTGAATACATAATTTATATTAGAATTATAGGACATTGGACGAAATTCAAGTGTTCCACTAACGCCTCTTTTGACTGACTGGTTTGCTTAGTTGGCCTTCCAAGCCAGAGGTTGTGGATTCGATTTCCACCCAGGGCAAATGTTTGTGTGATGGCTATAGATGTTTGCTCTGTGTCTGGGTGTTAATTATCTGTATAAGTATCTGTTTAAAATTATATATAGTATGTTTATCAGCCATCTGGTTTTCATAACACAAGCGAAAGCTTAGTATGGGATCAGATTGTGCCGTGTGTGAAAATTGTCCTTTTAACACCTCGTACCCGCGTTCCACTGCAGGTATCGCGATGGAACACATGAGGGAGGGAACTATGTGGGGTTTTTCTTTGAAAAACGCGTTCGAAACCGCTGGCGGAAATCTAGTAACATACAAGAAATTTATTTTTTATATATATTAATAACCAAGTCCCAATACACTTTATTTCCGTAGAGCGATTGTTCCGACAGCTTGACCTCAAAAGGACCTTGCCTTTCACTTGTCCGATTTAGCACAGTGTCCTATGTGTATGTAATACATATCCTGTTTTGTTAACCGACTGTGCAAGGGAGGATTATGTTTTCAACTATCCTATCTTCCTACTAATATTATAAATGCGAAAGTTTGTGAGGATGTGTGTGTGTTTGTTACTCTTTCACGCAAATACTACTGAACCGATTACAATGAAATTTAGCACACATATAGAGGGTAACTTGGATTTACACATAGGATAGGTTTTATCCCGGAAATCCTACGGGAACGGGAACTATGCGGATTTTTCTTTAAAACGCGGGCGAAGCCGCGGGCGGAAAGCTAGTTACTATTATTATAAAGGTGAATAATTTGTTTGATTGGTTGAAAGCTTCTTCTTCGATATTAGTATATCAGAAACTATAGGTCAGTTTTAAATGATTTCACTGTTAGATAGTCCATTTATCGAGGAAGGCTATAAGCTATATATCATCACGCTAAGACAAATAGGAGCGGTGCAATGCGAGTACAACCGCGGGGTATACACTAGCTGGAACTCATGCAGACACTCACTCAATAAAAAGTAGCCCATGTGCTAATCAAGATTATAATCTATCTCTATACCAAATTTCATACAAATCCGATAAGCTTTTTTGTGTAAGGGAGCAAGTAAGCAATAGTGCTCCGCTCCTATTTTTTGTAGCTTACCTTCTTTGATAAAAGGCCTATCCAACGTTTAACTGATGAGAGAGAGACTATCGAAAATTTATCTTAACCTCAGTTCTGCAACTGTTTAATTAATTACTCCAGTTGTAATCCACGTAATCTTCTCAATACGAAACAGTAATTCCCTAGATTAGCCCATTTAACCAACCAAACAGACTCTTCAGCTTAATATTATTAAAAATGGCGTTAAAAGAATTCATAGCACGCTGTGAAACCCGTCCCGACCAGTCTGGTGAAAGTGTTCATATTTGTTTTATGTGCTTTTAGTCGGTTTACCTTAACCTCTACTTTATGGCTCGGCTTAATATTAAACCAACTAAAACTCAAACTATATACTCATTTAATAAGACTTTTTCTAGAAGCACTTTTGAAATGTCATAACATAGTTTTACCAATAACTACCGATTCGGAAAGCAGTTTCTACGGAGAACTGACAAAAAATCCATAGTTGCTGTTTTTTTAAATGAACTATTTCACTACATATTACCTATAATCTATATGTTTATTTTTTATTGTTTACCAAAACCATATAGCCTTCAAATTGACGGGCACCACGGTGGCACGGCTTCGAATAAAGATATCATCAAAATCGATTTTCTCATTCGAAAATTCTGAGGTAATTTCTAGATAGGTCACCTGGTGGTTCAAATGATCCATAAATTTTTCAACATGGGCCTACAGTCTATCTGGTCAATGTTATAACATAACTTTATTTATAACTAGCTTTCCGCCCGCGGCTTCGCCCGCGTTTTCAAAGAAAAGCCGCATAGTTCCCGTTCCCGTGGGATTTGCGGGATAAAACTTATCCTATGTGTTAATCCAAGTTATCATCTATATGTGTGCTTAATTTCATTGCAATCGGTTCAGTAGTATTTGCGTGAAAGAGTAACAAACACACACACATCCTCACAAACTTTCGCATTTATAATATTAGTAGGAAGTAGGATAGTAGGACTAGCTTACCGCCTGCGGCTTTGTCTAAAACTTAACAAATTATATGCTTTTAAATTACCCCTTGAATATCTCTATTACGAAAAACCGACACAAGAAAAATTTTAAAAAAAATTTTACGGTCGCGTCATGACAATACCGTCACGTCATGGAGTAAGGCGACGATCTTGGTACATATCTTGGAATCTTGTCAATGAAGATTCACTTCTGTTATGTGTGCTCGGCACACACGCCCTTTTTTCTCTATCTTCATGTTATTAAATGCCTGGCTACTACGTGCTTGTCTATGACGTCATAACCCAGACACCTCGTCTATCAAGTGGACGGAATTCTAATGTAAATAGCACAGCCGTTACGTGACTATTGCGAGATGGAGTAATTTATTTTATTGCTTGACCCAATGGTTGGTTAATTGGTTAAGCGTTTATTATAACTATGGTGAGTAAATTCGATTCCCAATATTATAAAACATATTATAGATGATAATAATTACAGTTATGTGATTAAATATTATTTGATCTGTATACTTATATTTATAAGCTGTCATAGTTTTTGCGACATTTTTATTATTTGAATTCTTTCCTACGTCTAAACTTGTACTTAAGTAATAAAGAAGCAAACATTAATTGTATGTTTGTAGTAACTGACTCTCTCTCTTTCTCTGTATTGTCGGTCCCTCATGTCTGAGGACCTCATGTCGTGGTCAGTATCAGGGTTGCATCTGGAGCGGATGATTTGCCTCCACCGGTCTCTGTCCATGGCGTCTCTTACGACCGTGTTAAAATTAGTGGCAGATGAGTTTTTGACTTGGTCTGTCCATCGTGTTGGTGAACGACCACGCGATCTTTTTCCCTCCGTGTTCCCAACCACTATCAGTCTCTCCAGATTTTCATCGCCTCTGCGTATCGTGTGGCTGAAGTATGACAATATGCGTTGTTGGCATTAGGCTAGCTAACAAGCTATTAAGAAAAACTGCTTACACAATTTTAAACACCACATAATACCAAAATAACAATACATAGGTTATACTTATACTTTCCTTTAGTTTCATAATTTATTTATTAATTAGTTAAAAAATAACACAGGAACCGAACCCACTACCAATATAGAACCACTGTACCACTGAAGTGTGCAAAGTCTAAAACTATTTACTAAATTACGACCAATTGAGAGTCGAAGATATCATTCCTCTAAATATACTTCTTATTGTTAGTCAATTTAGCTCATATATATCTATACTAATATTAATGTGTCTGTCTGTCTGGACGCTTTCAAGACTACACTACACTACCGATTTCGATGAAATTTAGAAGATAAATAGGTGTTGAAATAAGAGATGAAAGTTATTTCCGTGATTTTGCGGCAATGCTACTGAAAATATAGATGTAAGTATAAATATAAAACATCCCCCTTTTATAGGTTAAGCTAATCAAACACATGTCTATTATTTTCCTTATTGTGTACAGAAAATCTTAATTTTTTTTTTTTATAAATATGTACCTAACATATTGCTTAAACCTTAATTCTTGAATAAATGTTAATTATCGTTAAAATAAATTATTGTAAAAAATTAAATAAATATGTAAATAAGATTACAATATTTTAAAATTAATTATAATATACGCAAATAAAAACTAATTACAATTTAAGATTACTTCAACTTAAGTTATATTTTTTCTTGTTAAAACCACGATATATTTTAAATAAAATTTACAAGAAACCACTTAGCCTAATCAGAGGTATACATAATGAACAAAAAAATTTAAGAAATAGATATAGGTACAAATGCCTCTGTGAACACTTTTAAAACACACGCACACAATTTCAATAAAAATAACCAGATAAATACACACACGTTACTCATTTCACAAAATCCAAAACCACTTCCAGTACATCAAATAAAAAAAACACACACAATACAAAACGAATTTTTCAATTTCGAAAACTCACATTATCATCACAGGAACATTCCGATCTCTTCATTAAAATTGCAAAGCAGCGGATAATCAATGAATAATATTCATGATAGTCATATTATTGGTTAACGTCATAATGTAAGTTTTTCTTTTATCATTATCGAGTGTTATCGACGTGTTGCAAAGGGTGTGTTCACAATCGCGGAAGATATTTAAGCCCGGCCGTACACGGACTGCTCGAGCAGTTAACGGCTGAGCGACCGCGACGCACACGGACTGCTCGAGCGGTTGGTCGTTGACTGCTCGAGCTGTCGCTACAAACCGCGCAGTTGACGGCTTGAAGCGGTCGCGACTGCTCGAGCAGTCCGTGTACGGCAGTGAATGAATGTCTATAGTTCACCGCGCAATCGCGGCTTCAAGGGTCTCAACTGCTTGAAGCGGTCCGTGTACAGCCGCCCTAATGGCTGGCAGCTCCACATTAGGATCGGCGCAAACGGGCCATCGACCACAGCCACTGGTGGCCAGCGACAGCCACTTGACATATTTTTTCATATATGTATTTTGTTATGGGCACTTCTGTAGCGAGTGGTCGCCACCAGGAACACGTGTGCGTTGCGTCTATACAGAAAACATGTATCCAGTGTGAAGACTGGACCATAATCAATTTGTCTATTAGCCGCTTTCTGAACGTCGAAATCATACTTAAATATGCTGCTGAAATATTTTATATACGCTTTCTCAAACGTTAATCAAATGAATTATCAATTAAGAAGTCGGCTGTATATCGTCTGAAATTAATAACTATAAAATGAAGTATCGTAGAAACATGAATTTAATTTAAAATGAAGCAAGAAACTACTCCATTGTGAAACGGCCCTTATAATTTATTTTTAGCACAAATGACAAAATCACGTTGATTAAATTTTATTGTGTCGATCCCTTAAAATACTTTATAAAATAATGTTATTGGTATAAAACTGCTGTATCGTTTTTGAATAAGTAATTCCCAATTTCCTATCAATACATCAATGGAGCGCGTGATATTTAGATAAATTATAAGGAAATAACGAAAAAACATACGATTACAATACATAAATAATTATGCTAATTTACAAGGACTAGTCCTATTTTAACTAACGTTTCGGAATACACGTTTTTCTAACAATCTAAACTAATATTATAAAGCTGAAGAGTTTGTTTGTTTTAACGCGCTAATCTCAGGAACTACTGATCCGATTTGAAAAATTATTTCGGTGTTAGATAGCCCATTTATCGAGGAAGGCTATAGGCTATATATCATTACGCTAAGACCAACAGGAGCGGAGCACAGCTAGTAATTCCCAAGATAAATATTTCTACTTATAAGGTAAGTAATTAAAACGTCAGCAAAAATTTGCTTAAATAAGGAAAAAATAGGCACATATACATGAAAAAAAAACATCATAAATTTTAATCTTATTTAATTTAAAGACTAAAGAGAGATTATAAAAAAATATAAAAAAACCCTCATTAACTACACAAACATGATTAAAACACGTATGTTTGTATATGCTAATATATGGAACTATAAGTCCGATTTACGTAAGGTGTATTCGCAAACTTGATATAGCTAAAACTTGATATAGCTAACTTGATATAGCTAAAGATTTCGATCAATTCTACCCCCAAGGGGATAAAATAGGGGATGAAAACATATACCATGAAAACTTATCTTTTCCACGCAAGCGAAGCTGCGGTATAATAAAATTTTGCTATAAAATTGTATTTTACATACTTTTCGTGTAAAAACTACATAATAAATAATGACGTTATAAAAATTCTTATCTACAACAATATTTTCCGTAGTTAAAAACAATTTATATTTAAAACTATGCCGAAAATGATGTTTCGTATATAACGTAAAATTTATGTCAAGAACGATTTAGAAAGATATAAATCTTTGTACTAAATTTCATACAGATCTGATCATCCGATTTTGTGTGAAAGAGAAACAAACACTCATCCATACCTTCTTAAAAATTGCCGCGTTTATAATATTATTAGAATAGTACAATAACTCAACAATCACATTCACATTAACACCATCTCATTTGGTATATACACTGAATACATTGCAAACTCGAAGGACCAATCTCAATAAGCAGCGTAGCAAATGCGTTGTGCTTAATGTCAATTACCGTACACTGTACAGTGACCTTGGCCAATCGTTGACATGCATAATAAAATATATTATTAGACTACAAGCCCGCATAGGAAAAAAATATGGGTCAAATGAACCACCAGGGGACATATCTATAACGATAGAAGAGCATAAAATAAAAAGATTCATCACTATGCCGTCACTTGTAAGCTGTCCAACTGAGTGAAGATGAGAATTGAAAAGTACAGGTAGACTCGGTAAATTTTGGTCATA
>CAJQZM010020372.1:0-12659 GCA_907164665.1 Colias nastes | reverse complement strand
GGCCTTATGTTATTTATTTGAGACTAAGAAAAAATAAAGATTAGAAAACACAACAGAACAATATCTTATATACCAATATGTTACACATAAATCCAATATTCATAAGTTGCACCCAGAAAAAGTTTCCTGTACACGTGTATCTCAGACTTACGTGCGCGTCAATAATTGAATCTCAAGCGTAAGGAACATTCGGGATTCGACCTAGATTTTAATCTTCAGTCTAGATTCCAGACCACACGCGTCTCGGAGTGCTATTGGAATTCATTTATTTCTTGCTTTACAAAGAGATGAAAGCTTAATAGACATTCCTTGAACATCTTGGTTAAGATTTCTTTGGTGGAATGAAAACGACTTGATATCCTGGTCAGAATCTAAACTAAATTAAAAAGAAATGGATTTTTGTATATTTAAAACTAAAAAAATTATAGAACGATTTTGAAAAAAAATTAACGTTGAACAAAATATTATATTTTTTGTTATGTTTTAAGCAGCTATATTAAGTAGCTATATTAAGATGAGATAATAATATAATTGTTTAAATTCTGATAATTTTCCAATTTTTCTTGTTACTGACTACACAAAAATTAACAGAACAATCATGAATATCACATTTCCCACTCCAAAATCAAGACTGAACTTTCTTTCAAATCCGATAATGCGTGATAAAGCCTATACTATCAAACTGACAGACGGCTTACAGCTTCAAGGTAGCCAACAGCCTATAAAGCAGTGCAGGCGTTATTTATTATACCGGGTTATACCGGGTTATACAGGGTTATATACACAAGTGGTGTAGTTAATTTACGTCGTCTGTAACAAGGGTCCTACTTATAGTTGCTCAGTTTCTTAGAGAGTGGTATTTATTAGGTTTGCTGGGTAAATTAGGAGATTAGGACACCTTCGCTTGCTTGTATTTTTTGGAAAGGGTCTCCAGATGGTACATTGTTATAGCTGTAAGTGTATGGGTTTATGTTTATCGGTTTTCATTTGTTTAAGGTGTGCACAGGAATGTTGGAGATGGAGTATTATTCGAGATTTTTATACATGTATTTTTGGTGGTAACACTTGAAGAAGGAATGATAAAAGCCGAAATGTTTCTCAGAAACGAACTTACAGACTAACAACATAATTTTGTATAAGTAGCTATAAGATATTTTGTTTATCTTAGTCACTTGTAACTATTGAGATCATATAATATTACCTTCATTAAATAAATAAATAAGCTTTATTAATCCACAAGATACAGTTACAGTTTAGTTAGTTGGTAACAGTTTTAGTTTCAGTTATGGACCCCGTACGGTTAAAGCCTCCCCCAAAGAATGCCACTTGTCCCTGTCTTGGGCTGAGTTCAGCCAATTTCTGCCAGCAACTGCTACTATTTCATCAGCCCAGCTGGCCCTTGGTTGACCTCTCAATCGAATCGAATGACGACACCTCAATGCAATAAAGAATAGCAATCAAAATTGAACCCTCTCCCAACCCCAATTCTCCCAGTACGGCCAGTCACCGCGGGAGAATATGACCAAAACCCCCCAAATGAAAATAAAATAATTAAAACTACCTTTTATATTTGCACCCTTAATGTTAGATTACCTTTATTATGACGTGTTAAATTGTTTATTTCTTCTTTGAAATTAGTTAAAAATACAAGTCACTGACCAAACTATACTTATTTTCATATCTTCTAAGTTTACGACGAGTCTTCCAATTGATTTACGCGACGCTCAAATCTAATTTTACTATTTCTGAAAGCTTCATCTTTGTGATGTTTTAAATTTATTTTGGTTTAAAAATTTATTTGATTCGTTCAATCAAGTAATTTAGTTCGAGTTATCTTTAATGAAACGAACTAAGGTAAGTAAATTTGATTTAAAATTCAGTTTATTTGAATCTTTCAATTGAGAAATTGAAAGATTCAAATTATAATATGATCAAGTGATTTTTTTTATTTGGCATACTATATTTCATACCTGTCATGAAAATGACTCAAGTTCTATATAAAATACGAGATTCACTGTTTACCAATCTGCATGTATGCTACATTTTCATGCTTATACTGCTGAATTAATTTGAAAGAACTGTTAATAATAGGAATTACAACTTTTTCGTATTAGCATTAATATAATATGTGTCACCGATATAGTGTATACCTATACCATAAGCTACTATTATGTATTCTGTGCCTATACGCTATGTTGGTGACACATATTTTATTGAAAAATTTTAAAGCGAGCCATTCTGCATGTCGTAGTATTATTATGAAATATACATGAGCGAAGACGCGGGCGTAAGCTAGTACAAATAAAATGCGATTTAATCCTTCAAAACGTCTTCAGCTTACAAAAATAGACAAGAACGGCGCTGAAATTATTATCCGCAACACTTTACAAATGAGTGTAATTTTTACAAAGTTAAAAACTAATTTGGATGAAAACCTACGCCAGTCTCGCGTTACAGAGAAATTTGGGATCATTAAAATAAATTAGTCTTTGGAAGCGGAACTTTTATAGCTAAAAGTACAGCGAAGGGAATAATTGTTGTTGTGTTAATGTTTATTGATATCATTGATAGTTAAG
This sequence comes from Colias nastes, assembly GCA_907164665.1. Lineage (NCBI taxonomy): Eukaryota > Metazoa > Arthropoda > Insecta > Lepidoptera > Pieridae > Colias > Colias nastes. Next base: position 10,083 of record CAJQZM010020372.1, on the reverse strand, counting down.
AAATGATATTTGAAAAGTAACTTTCTATTACAGAATAAAATGTAATAAGAGATCTTGAAAGTGAAGAGTAAGTGGTTAGAAGATACTATGGATGGAAGGAAATACTGTAACTCAAAATTAGAAATTATTTGCTACCTACAGTACGTTTGATAACGCAATCAGTTCCAATCAGGCCAAAATGACTTTACAATAATCAACGTACATAAATTAAAACATAATAGACAACTTTTTACTACATCCACTTAGATGCACATGTTAAGATTGAAACACCTCTCCCAACAACAATGACAATCGAATAGCGATTAAAATCTCTCGTAACGTAATATTATACGTGTACTAAATTGAACATTACTCAATAATGGAAGCGAATCCTATCACCAGAGCCATTAGCAACAAAACATTAGTAGGTATATTCGTTTATTTCAGCCCATTTAATACGAATCGGGTCTTCAACATGAATACTAGGGTCTATCGCTAAAGTACTAAAGGTCTCTTGAAAGGCCCTTTAATTACTATGCTTGTTTGGGACTTTTTAGTATTTATCGTAATTACGTGATACTTTCTGGCAATCTTTTAGCCTTAAATGTACTTCGTGATATTTAAATGTAGTTTGCTAGAGGATTTTAAATTAGATTGGCTGAAATCAGCTTCCAAAATCAGGTAATTTAAAGATTTCGGTTTTGACCAATAGGCTATCGTATTTTACTTTTAAAACGCGAGTTTTACAACAATTTATGCTGACTATGGTCACATGCTATTTGTCTATACAATCCTCAATTATAAATCCTTTATCTTTTAGTAAGATGAACTTAAAATCAAACACGAGATAAATGTCACTATAATAACAAACGACAGGTCTCCCAACACAAGTTCACCTAATTCATCAACAGCCTGACCCATTAAAAAGCACAATTCAATATCCATATTTCACGAGGGCAGTTCAAATATAACAATAAATCAACTTATTTCAACGCCAGCTGTGGCGGCTCCCACCGGGCGATGCGAAATCGCACTTTTGTAGCTCGCTGATAAACATACAGTCAGTGACACTTTTTTTCATTTGCCACACGATTTAGAACTCTATACACTGGTGTTAAGGTTGAAGTGTTCACGATGGGGTGTGCTTTGTACCTCACTGATAAACATACCAAGTTACAGTGACACTTTTTGTACTTGCTACGCGATTTTCAACTCTATTGCTTTGTGTTAAGGTTGATACGTTTCTGTCTGGGTGTGAATGTTTTGGTCGATGAGTAGAAAGGGTGAGGGTGTCTTATTATTGGCTGAGCCTAAATAATAAATGTGCACTTGTAATGTACGATGACAGGGCGTCGTGTCAACTTCATTTGTTTGTAAGTTAATTTGTTGTATGGCTGATTCTTGTCGGACATGTGTATTAAGGTAATCTTTTTAATTTTTAATATTATGAGTAGGTTGTTTTAAATATAGAGGCAATTTTATTCTTAGGATATATTTTATCGCTGTGTGTTATTTCAATTAACTTCGGAAAGGCTGCAATGATTTTAATGAGATTTTAATAGGAAAACAAGTACTTTAAATAAATATTACTTTTTATTTCTTACGAGCCGTTACATAAAAATAAGTAATTCGATCGAATTAAATGAACAAATATCTTGCACTTGCAATTTTATTAGATTTCATGTGCTTTAAGAGAAACTTGTTTTTCTGAATCGTTTTAAGTGTTTCTAAATGACTTTAAATCCATTACTATCACCTCAAGAAAGTTGATTTATTGTTTTATAACTTTATATTTAGACCTGGTAGGCTTCCATTCCAGCCTTTCAAGACGTCCACTGCAGGACCTAGGCCTCCCCCAAAGATTTCCAAAACGACCGATCACCAGCGGCCTGACTCCAGCGGCTCCCCGCCACTTTGATCAGGTCGTCTGTCCATCTCGTTGAAGGCCGTCCCACACTGCGACGTCCTGTACGTGGTCGCCACTCAAGAACCTTTTTGCCCCAACGGCCATCGGTTCTGCGGGCTATATGCCCAGCCCAGCGCCACTTCAACTTACTAATACGGTGGGCTATGTCGGTGACTTTAGTTCTTTTGCGGATCTCCTCATTTCTGATTCGATCACGCAAAGAAACCTCGAGCATAGCCCGTTCCATAGCTCGTTGAGCGACGCGAAGCTTGTGCACCATGCCCGCGGTTAGGGACCACTTCTCAGATCCATAAGTCAACACCGGTAACACACACTGCTCGAAGACTTTCGTCTTCAGGCACTGAGGGATTTTGGACGAAAAGATGTTGCGTAGTTTCCCGAACGCTGCCCAGCCGAGTCGGATTCGACGATTGACCTCTTTCCCGAAGTTGGACTTACCTAATTGGACGCTTTGTCCCAGGTAAACGTATTCGTCAACAACTTCGAGAATAGAGTTTCCAACTGATACCGGAGTGGGCACAACATGGACATTTGACATGATTTTCGTCTTGTCCATGTTCATGCTAAGGCCCACTTGTTGTGAAACTCTGTAGAGGCCACCGAGCATTGTATTGAGGTCTTCCAGGGATTCTGCCATGACTACGATATCGTCGGCAAATCGAAGGTGAGTGATGTACTCGCCATTAACATTGATGCCGAGTCCTTGCCAGTCCAGGAGCTTGAAGACATCTTCCAAAGCAGCGGTAAACAGTTTTGGAGAAATAACATCTCCTTGTCGGACCCCGCGCTGCAGAGGAATTGCCTTTGTGCAATGCTCCTGAACCCGGACTGACATAGTGGCGTTTTCATACAGACTTCTCAACACTTCAATATACCGATAGTCAATGCGGCAACGCTGAAGAGACCTCAATACGGCCCAAGTCTCGATCGAATCAAAGGCTTTTTCATAGTCCACAAACGCCAAGCATAATGGCAGATTATACTCCTCCGTCTTCTGTATAATCTGCCGCAGCGTATGTATGTGGTCCATGGTGCTAAAGCCTCTTCGGAAACCGGCTTGTTCGGGAGGCTGGAAGTCATCAAGCCTGCGTTCGAGACGATTCGTGATGACTCTCGAGAACAGCTTATAGACATGGCTCAGCAGTGATATTGGCCTGTAGTTCTTCAACAGGGTTTTGTCTCCCTTTTTGAAGAAGAGGACAACCATACTGCTGCTCCATGCTTTTGGCGCAGTGCCCTCGAGTAAGGTGGAAGTGAATAACCTCTGTAGCACTCTGAGGATTGGTTTGCCACCCGCTCTCAGAAGCTCAGATGTGATTCCATCCTCACCCGGCGCCTTGTTGTTCTTAAGCTGTTTGAGAGCCATCCTAATCTCGTACAGGCTGATGTCCGGGATATCTTCGGTGTAATGTCGGGTTAGTCGGGCTCTAGGATCTTTCGCCGGACTCGCAACAGGCTTAGCCACGGAGGTGTAAAGGTGTCCATAAAACTTCTCGACCTCACCTAGTAGCTCCGGTTGAGACGACACAATTTTGCCACTATCCGTCTTCAGCTTAGTCAACCGGCTTTGCCCAATAGATCCATCTCTTGCGAACACTTTTGAGCCTTTATTTCGCTGTATCGCTTCTTCAATGTTTTTCGTATTGAAGGAGCGGATATCGTGTCGCAAGGACTTTGTAATTCGTCTATTGAGCTGCCTATATGACTTCGCTTCATCGGAAGTATTCAGTAGCAAAGAGCGTCGCTCTGCCAGGAGCTTGAGGGTATGGTCGGAAAGTTTTTGTGTTCGATTCTTACGGGGAATCTTGCAGTGATGCAACCCTACCGTACGAATCGTTTCGATAAGCCTGTTGTTCAGATCGTCCACAGATACGTCATCGCCTAGGCAAGCGAAGCGATTTTGGAGCTCGAGTTGAAAGCTTTCGGGGTTCTGAATTTGGGTGCGGAACGGTCGAAGAGTTGACTTAATCAAGCGAGACCTTTCGAGTTTCACATCTATATTCAATGTGCCTCTAACCATACGGTGATCGCTGCCGGTTTTGACCCTGTTGATCACAGAAACATCATTGAATATATGCCTCTTTGTTGTCATGATAAAGTCAATCTCATTCCTCGTTTTACCGTCGGGGCTTATCCAGGTCCACTTCCTATGCGGAGATTTCTGGAAAAAGGAATTCATCATGAAGAGTCCTTCTTTCTCCAGAAACTCAGCGAGCCTCTGGCCCCTCGGGTTGCGCTGCCCAAATCCAAATTGCCCCACTCTCAACTCATCATCGCCTCTTTTGCCCAGTTTCGCGTTGAAATCCCCCATCACAACATTGAAATGTGTTTTCGAGGTGTGTATGGCTCTACTGATGTCCTCATACATTACCTCCACATCTTCATCTGAGTGTGCCGAGGTCGGAGCGTAGACCTGAATCACCTTTAAAGAATATCTATCAGATATTTTGAGGATCAGGTACGCTACCCTGCTCGACACACTTTCGATGGATATGATGTTGTTAATGAGGGGTCTGCGAACGATAAACCCTATTCCACCTTGGGACTGTTGGTCGCCCTCCCGGTAGAAGAATAAATTACCGGATGTCAACGTTATCGTGTCCTCCCCCTGTCTTCGGACTTCTGATAACCCTATGACATCCCAGCGTAACTTACTCAATTCTTCTTCCAGCTCAACAATCTTTTCGTCCGTCCTCAACGTGCGTGCGTTGTATGTTACCAGGGCCAGGGGTCGTCGGGAGTGGTAGCCGGATCGCTTCCGGTGATTCTTAGCACCCCTTGCCCCGCCGTTACCATGGCCGCTACCGTAGCCAGGAATAGCGGAGCTGCCGGGTACTAGGGGCCTGGTTGTTGTTGCACTATTCATGTGTATTTTTTTTATGTGTATCTATTTGGGGGGAAAAATGCCAATACTCGCCACGCTTGGCAGGCGGGTTGGCGAGCGCAGTTGATGGTGGAGGAGATGATGCATAACGCTGCTGCCCGTTTGCATGTAGTTAACCCTTAGTCGCCTTTTACGACACCCACGGGTAGATATGGGGTGGTAGGCTTAATAGATAGTAAAAAAATGAAATTATCATATCTACATCGTTGCTTGCGAGTTGCGTGTGCAAAAAACTTTTAGTAAATTGTTTTGTTAAGTTAATAAATTACAACAAAAGCTTCATTTAATTAGGTTATTTTATTCTTCGATAAAAACGTAAATAATTGAATATATAAAAAAAATAATTGAATATTTCCGACTTAAAAATTAATATTCATACATCGACGCCAACGTAACAACTGAAAAATTTGCGCTAAATTCATAAATCCAAAATAGTTAAATTATTATACAAGATAGATAAAGTACAGACATGCGTAAAGCCCAAAGTTCACAGCTTAAAGCTGACATAAGCCTAGCAGTAACAGAGCCTTGCCTACAGCGTCTTGGCTCTCACTTTACTATGAAAGACATTGAAAGACGGGCTAAGATTGATGTAAAGCATGGTGTTTGTGTCTATATATATGTGGAAATCATGGGAATATAATATGGAACTGTGTGAGTATATTTACCAAAGCAAGTTGGAATGGTTAATTATATATGTAGCAATTAAAATAGCTACGTAATTAACCATTCCAACCATTCTTAATTATACAGGGTATCCCACTGTTGGTATACTAAGCTCAAAGGAGGTTATAGTTTTGCATACGCTGAGTACGTAAAAAATACTTATAAAATTCCAGACCCATTTTTTTTTTCAAATAGATGAAGTCTTAAAACTCTATGTGCAAGCAACCCGCCCAGCTTTGCCACCAGCACGTGAGCTATCGTTTAAGATTATGTTTTCATAGACAAAATGCTCACATTAGAGAAGCGGTATATGCCGGCTGCGCGAAGCTAGAGAAGAAAACATGAATTTTCAGGAAAAATTTAGCAAAAAATGTTTGACGTAATTTTGTTGTTTACCTAAGTATTTTTTACGTGATCAGTGTATGTGTTACCGGAAATGTATGTAATCCGTCATTGTATACAATTCCTAGGAAATGTATATAATTCCTAAAATCGTACGGAAATGTGTGAAATAAATTATTTTATACACATTTCCTAGGAAATCTATACATTTCCTAAATAGCTATCGGAAATGTAAAACATTTAAGATATTGATATGTCGCAGGCAAGTTGTATATAATCTGGCCGTTTACAAACGGTCGGCATTTTGTAGTAACAATGCCGATAATTCGTAATCAGAAATTTTTGGTTTGGATAAGGGGGTGGGTTAGGTTAGGTTCGTGTTTTTTAAAACTACACAGAAATAGGAGCCCCACGAAGTGGGGCTCCGTCGGCTCGCGACCGTCTTTTTGTAGAATTTTGGAAAAAGACGAATTTTCGGCATATTAAAACAGCTAGCCGTAATGTAATACGGCGGATTGTACAATCCGACTGCGCCAAATATACGCGAGGACAGCGGGACGAGGGGACTGATTACTTGCAAAATGAAAATTTGATTTTATAGGAATAAATATAAGTTGATTTTGTGATATTTACGTTAAAAGTTAGATAGTTGATTTTTAAAATGTTAATTAGTAAGATAATAATATGAACATAATATTATTACAATTTTACGGTATGACTGTTACCCGATTGTATCAATAAGAGCTATAGTAAAAAAAATAACAACGTGTTTTATTACAGAACTAGCGACCCGCCCCGGCTTCGCACGGGTGCAATGCTGATACTAAATACACTACAGAAAAACTGTGAACGTTGTATATAAAAACATAGCGCCCCGCTCCGGCTTCGCACGGGTATAAAATATATAGCCGGGCGGCCGGCCGGTACCGCCGCAAACGCTACGTCCCGCAATTTTTAAATCTGTAATATCTTCGAAAATATTCACTTAAATCATACGGTGTAAAGGGCCATATAGATCTATATTAAATGAACAATGTATTCAAGGTATTTAATTGGTTAAGGATTAATGCTGTATTGGTTAAAATCGCTTCGAAAATTAGCCATTATTTGTCGTAAAAAGTAAATGACAAAAAAAAGTTATTGTGGGTTATCCATAAGAGATAGACATATACCATCACGGACTTTTCTGTAGACCTTTTCAATGTGTATAATACTTAGTACATTATTTTGATAAAACTCGTAGGGTTCAGCCTGCGTTTGCAATGTAAGCGGAAAAAATTTAATTTTTTACGACATCACATTAGAAACCTCAAAAATAACAGTACTTCTCCACTATTTGAAGGATGTTATTATACATATAAACCTTCCTCTTGAATCACTCTATCTATTAAAAAAAACCGCATCAAAATCCGTTCCGTAGTTTCAAAGATTTAAGCGTACAAAGGGACATAGGGAAATAGGGACATAGGGACATAGGGACAGAGAAAGCGACTTTGTTTTATACTATGTAGTGAAGCATTTACTTTACACATTTCCTAATACGATATTGGAATTGTATACAATTCCTAGGAAGATTATATATTTCCTAGGATATGCATGCATTAAATAGTTTTTTAAACAATATTTTATACATTTCCTAAATGGTATCGGAATTGTACACATTTCCTAGGAATTGTATACAATTCCTTGATTTCATACATTTCCGGTAACATATGCAAAACTACAAGTCCCTTCGCGCTTAGTATACCAATAGTGGGACACCCTGTAGAATATTATTATGTATATGTATGTACATAATAATATGTATATATATGTACAAGTATTTGATACAAATTATTAAAAAATATTAAAAAAAAAACTTTTTCCCCCGCACCATGAATGTCTCGCGGACGCAAAGCAAATCTTAACAAAGCGTTTAAATTCGATACACAAGCAGATAATAAGGAAGGGCATAAGTTTGGAGATTTTAAGGCTTTAAGCGTCAAACGAGGCTTTGCAGGCTCCATGCGGGCGGCTGATAAATGTTGTGATAACTCCACGATAAATACACTAACGGTGACAATGCTTGGCCTTTTCTGAAAAGCTCTACGGTTAGAATTTAGATATTATAAACGCGATTTATTCATTTTTATTATTATCCATTCACACTTTGCAGCGAGTGTGGTCGGGATACATTTCTAGAATTTTTTTGTGATGAGTTTAAGAGTATATCTACTTGTTAGCTTTTCTGTTAATATGACGTTTTAAAAAATGTCTTGGGTGAAGGTAATTTGGATTTATCTTGAAGTAAAGGAATTTGTCGCTTTTCCCTTGATACAATCACATACAGTCAAGTTTTTTTTTCAGGAGATATGAAAGATGTATAAACATTTTATAATACGTTACTGAAGGCTTAGAATAAGTGTGAAATCAATCTTCACGTTTGAAATAGAATTTAAGAAAAATTTTCAGCAGTTAATAAATATGTACCTATATTACCTATTTATTTATATTAATTTTTCCAATATCTATGAATAGTACAAATTATTTTCTCCCGTTAACTATCCAATATCAATCATATCTTCGTCCACAATCTGCAGTAATGAATCGACAACTAAGCGAAACTTTCCCGAAACGAAGTTAATGAATACGCCAGCAAAAACATTATTCGGATAAAATGGAAATCCTCTCTCAATGAAACACGAACGCTGATCCGAAGGTAAAGAAAATATAAATCAGTACTCCCATATTTCGCCGTGTATTGTAACAAAGCGCTATCTCTGACACAATTAAAACGGTTTCATTAGTACCGGATACATTCAAAACAAAATTAATCCAACACAACGTCTGTCAGCATTGATAACGGGGAATTTGTTTCGAACCCGAACTCGATTATAGAAATTATGTAAAACGAAACACGTTCCAACAAAGATGAACATACCTAATAAACTCTGGACGTATACCGAGCCGTAGCTAGCGTGGAAAGGCGACACATGTGAGCTTGGAGATTCCATTGCTGCTCATAACCCTAACACATTTACGGCAAAAGTAACTGGCCAAGCAATGAATAACGAACAGCAAGAGGAGCAACTCAAGATACGCGAAATGGATGATATACGAGATGCGATAGTGCGGGGTGTGTTAAAAAAGCGCAAAGTGAAGATTTTTAATATAAATGCAGATACAGGCAATGTCGGTGAATGAGGTGGCAGTAAACAATCGGTGTTTATGTGTGTGAATAATTCATCAGTCGTGCCGTGAGTCGATCTGATAAGTAACAGTAGAATGTACATGTAATATATTGTTTGACTAATTTATAAGGCACAACGTACCGAAATATCAAACTGCTGCCTTATCAGATGGTAATGTATGATTTATAAATTCCCTTTGATTCGAGTTTAGAGTGAAACAGCTAAATCATGTTTTGTTATGGTAGATTGCGTTAGTATGGTTTGGGTTTTGGGAAAATAGCTTGATTTGAGTGAATGTTTTGTAGTGATTAAACTCGATTAGAAACCGTGGTACTTGTACCTATTTTATAAACGAAAGAATAAGAACGAACGGTTAGGTTGAAATATTTGACTAGAGTATAAAGATAACTAAGTAACTCATACCTACGAAAAGAAATGTTTATTTTCAAAGGAAAATGACCTAAGACACCATAAAACCGAAGCTATATCGATCAACGTTTTATCTAGAACATTTAGTTACAATGCGTATTATATACACGAACAATAAAATAACTACAACCAAGAAAAGCGAATAAAATCCGAAATGAAATGAACCGCAAAATGGAGAAACAATTGCAATGAAGAGAATTATCGAATTTGAGGTCAGAGCAATTATACAATATGTGGGACGCTATAAATACTAAAAAGGAATGAAATATCAATTTAATCAGTCGATTGGACGTGTTCTGGCGCAGTTTGTGGGTGACGCTAGGCGACTTGCCTGCACATATTGCAGACAATTTATTACCTTTAACTCGTATTTATTTGCAAAATTCCTAGGCTTATAATAAGCAAAAAGTGTTTGTCTAGAGATTGACTAAACTTTTGGACTATTAATCTTCAATATTTTATATTTTACTACATTTTACAAATATTCGTGTTTATATAATAAGCAGGACGAGACGATCTACTACAAAGATAGAGCAGGCAAACTTACTTCTATTTCACTTAATATATCACAGAAACAAATAAAATAAACAGACGAAACATAAATTTAAAAGAACTTTACGATAACATGATATAAATCACATTAAATGAAAGCAAGACAATCGAAACATAAGTACTAGCGAACGAAC
>CAJQZM010020371.1:0-18103 GCA_907164665.1 Colias nastes | reverse complement strand
AAGTGACAGTAGTACCCACCTCAACGCTTCGCTTATGAGGCGTGCAATAGACTATCTTTCATCCACAAAAACTTCAAAGTATATGTCATTGTTTTCTGGAAGATATAAATTATTTTCAAAACTGTATCTTTAGGAGACTGATTAGGTCTCAAACGCACCAAAGGGTTGGTAAGTTTCGAGATCTTTTAGGTCTCTAAAGCACCAGCTGAAAGTTCTTTGATAATGATGGCGCAGGGAACGTGTTAAGGGTGCTATTACAGATTTTTAACAAAAAACGCTATTTTACGGTACCATTTTAACTCAAAGCAATTACACGTGAGAACAAAGTAATATCTTAATTTAAAGATAATATATTCAGTTCTACGATCATCTTATAAAAATTGTACGACGTCATACAAAATTGTCGCTGAAATACGATTTTCCCAGCACAATGATCGCATAAAATGCAAAAAAAATGGGGTCATCATATTAATGACGAAACCAATATTACAGAAATTGAAGAGATTGTAGTAAATAATAAAATATATGACTCAATGAATGAAATTTGCGAACAGTTTAATAATTTTTTTATTGACATCACAAATCAAACAAAATTTAATTTTGATGTAAATGCCATAAAAAAGACTTTGACTACCGAAAGTTGCAATACTATTTTCTTAACACCTACAAACAGTAACGAAATTTGTAAAATAATAAAATCACTTAATAACACTAATTCAGTAGGAACAGATGGAATAAGTACAAAAATATTAAAATCCTGCAGTGACCATATTTGCGAACCGTTGTCTTTTCTTGTAAATTTATCGATGGAACAGGGAACTTTTCCACACGCGCTGAAAACATCAGTGATAAAACCATTATTTAAAAAAGACGATCCAAAAGATATTAAAAATTACAGACCGATAGCGTTAATACCAGTGATATCTAAAATATTTGAAAAAGTAATCTTAGAAAGAATTAGAAATTATATTGATAGAAACAAGATCTTATGTAAAGAACAGTTTGGATTTAGGAAAAATAGTTCCACTTCATTAGCATGCTTTGATATGGTGAAAGAAATAATTAAAGCCTTCATCGAAAAAAAACCCGTAAGCGCTATATTTCTAGATATGAGCAAGGCATTTGATTTTGTAGACCATGAATTACTCTTACTTAAGTTAGATAAATATGGTATAAGAGGAATTGCCAAAGAATGGATTGCTAGTTATTTAAAGGATAGAGATCAGTATGTGGAAGTACAACAAATAGTAAATAAATCAAGAAACGTATATAGATCAGTAAAAAAAACTAATAGATCAGGTGTACCACAAGGAAGTGTGCTCGGCCCGTTTTTATTTCTATTGTATATTAATGACCTACCGAAATCAGTGAAACACAAATCAGTTTTATTCGCAGACGACACTACCCTAATTGTTAAATGTACTGAAAAGGAAACGTACGAGAGAGATATAAATGAAGCAGTTAAAAATATTGTAAAATGGTTAGAAGACAACAATCTTAAAATTAACTTATTAAAAACAAAAATAATTCAATTTCATACAAAGAATTGCTCCAAAATAAACCTAAATATAAAGTGTGATAACCAAGTTATAGAACAAGTAGATCATCATAAATTCTTGGGTGTTTTGTTGGATGAAAGTCTAAAATGGAACAAACACATTGATTACGTTTGTGACAGAATTAATCGTTTCGTTTACGTATTACGGCGTCTAAGAGATACTGTTTCTATGAATGCAGCAATAAATGCTTATCATGCCTACGTTTCTTCTGTACTTTCGTATGGAATCATTCTTTGGGGACAATCTTGTGATGTGCGGAAGGTATTTGTCTCACAAAAAAAATGTATCAGAGCTCTGTGCGGTTTGAACCAAAGAGACAGTTGTAGACCTTTGTTTAGTAAATTACGGATCCTTACTTTAACTTGCATGTACATAAGAGAAGTATGTTTATTTGTAAAATATCACCCGGAATACTTTAAGAAGAAAGGAGAAGTAAATTCGCATATGTTGACAAGATACCAAAACAAATTACATTTCCCAACGTGTAGAATCAACAAAGCTAAAAACAGTGTAATATTTATGGCTATTAAAATATATAATAAAATACCGGATAATTTCAAGGAAGTACCAGTAAATCTTTTCAAAAATAAACTGACGAACTGGTTAATGGTAAAACAATTTTATGACATTGAAGAATTTATGACTTTGAAGTAGTGTAAACTGAATTGTGTGTGATAAGTGTGTGATATAATCGTGTAAATCGTAGTGCGTTCGCGTAATTGTGAAAATTGAATTGTGTGTACATTTAAATAATTAAACTAATCAACTTTCTTTTTTAATATTTGCACACCCAATCAATGGGTAGAATGTATTAGCCACATAATATTGTAATCAAAACATCTAAAATTTGTAACTGCATTCTTGCAAATAAATATAATTTGAATTTGAATTTGAATTTAAAACGGTACCATTTTAAGAAAATTAAAAGCCTAATCTATCTTCTTACCTATAAATTATTGAGGGATATATAGTCCTTTATAGATTATGGTAATTTTTTCGTTGTATTTTTTTTATTTTATTATTTCGTTCGATGTAAAATTTTCGTCGGCGCCATCTTGGATTTTATTTTTGACCTCATATTGGTTAAAAGCTACCTCAAAAACCATAAAAATGACACCCATGACGAAAAGATGTAAAATTTTCGTCGGCACCATCTTGGATTTTAGTTTTGACCTCATATTGGTTAATAGCTACCCCAAAAACCATGAAAATGACACCCATGACGAAAACATCTAAAATTTTCGTCGGCGCCATCTTGGATTTTAGTTTTGACCTCATATTGGTTAATAGTTACCCCAAAAACCATGAAAATGACACCCATGACGAAAAGATGTAAAATTTTCGTCGGCGCCATCTTGGATTTTTGTTTTGACCTCATATTGGTTAATAGCTACCCCAAAAACCATGAAAATGACACCCATGACGAAAAGATGTATAATTTTCGTCGGCGCCATCTTGGATTTTAGTTTTGTCCTCATATTGGTTAATAGCTACCCCAAAAACCATGAAAATGTCACCCATGACGAAAAGATGTAAAATTTTCGTCGGCGCCATCTTGGATTTTAGTTTTGACCTCATATGGGTAATAGCTTCCCCAAAAACCACCCACATTTGCAAATGTGTTTGCTCCTTAGGAAAAGTTCAGATTTCCTAGGTAATGTGACGAATCTAATTTATTTAATTCCGACCGTATCTCGGAATAACATACATATTTTTCTAAGAATTGTATACAATGCCGGATTTAATACATAGCCGGTAACGTAATATGTATGATAATTCTTAAAAAAGTATTTTAAACATTTCTTAAAAAGCTTAGATATTGCATACAATTCCTAGAGGTTTTGTAAAACACTCACACTTTTTTAAGTTAGTTACTAACTAACATACTTATCAGAATAATTGTACCTACTAATAAAAGTAAGAAAATGAATTTTTAAAATTCGTTATAATGTTCTGGAATCAATTTGAATAAAATTTAAAAATTAAAAATAATATCAAGTATGAAGATGGTCTATAAAATGGAATGCGCTATGTTTACGTGAGCGTGATGTTCCCGCGAACCACGTTGCGACGTTAAATACCTAAATTTGAGTAGCGCAGATTTGTGACAGCTGCAGCGTCCTTAACCTCAAACTGACAAATTATTAACTAAAACCTTCCCCCGGGAATCACTCTATGTATATAAGAAAAGCGTATCAAAATCCATTACGTAGTTTTTAGTCATATATAGGGACAGACAGACAGAGAGCGGAAAGCTACTTTGTTTTATACTACGTAATGATATACTATGTTGTCTCCATGCTAAACCTAATTAGAGCTATAGAATGGCTGTAAAGATTATAATTAGGTTACCTAATCCCTAACCGTTACAGGCTTCATTTCTATTATACCTACACATAAATTTCGATCAAATGTATCTTATGTTCGATTGAAAGCTTTAAAAGAGATACTGTCTTTTGATGTTTTAAGCGAGGATTTTTAGTAATGCTAAATATCTAGGTATTATCCACATATATTTTCTCTTCCTATAAAATTGGTATTAACTTTTCATCAGGTTTTATGTAAATAAGTATTTAGCTCAAATGGTGCATACGTTGACCCAAAGACCCGTATTACAAGGCTTCTTTAAGCCCTAGAAAGAAACATACCCTGCGTAGTCTTTGACCAGTTAATAGTCATCGACAGGAAGGGTTTAACGGGAAAGTTAATATTAAATACATTTTTATAAAAGAAAGAGTTGACAGCAAGTATTGGTATTGTGATAGTTTTTTGCTTGTAATTGTGCAAAGCTTTTCGTTATTGTAAACTCGAATTTTTTGCAATTTTTATTACTGCTTCGCTCCTATTGGTTAACTATAAAATATCACAGCGGTAGTTTATGAGGTTAGTCAAACACACAAAATTACAAATCAAAAATTTCTTTGGCTTTTAATGTAAAAAATATAAGAACAGTTTCTAAGTTAAAAATATTCGTGTTTTATAGCTCCTCATAATAAATTCTTGTCTTTTTAATGATCTTAAGCTCTTTAATATAAAAGGGTGAAAATAAAACGAAATTGAGTAACGGAAAATAAAATTTATTTTATCTACATCCTCTTAACAATATTTGTGCTTTCAATAACAATAATCTTATTTGTTTAAAGTTTCGTTAACAACTTTGCATCTGTTTGCAGCCGCCATTACTGCTCCAATGATTGCTGATCGGAAACCTGTAAATAAAAAGAAAAAATAAATTAATATAATTGATATTTAATAAGCTTTCGCTTAATAAGCTTCATTTAATAACATCGATACAATATCTCGTTTCTAATTTTTCTAAATTAGTAAAACTATACTAAATAGGTGAACGACCTCTATGACTATCGTATCTATACATTTTATTTCAGCATAAATATACCATTTCTAAACAAGTCATACTGTAGAAGGTTAGAAAAACTCGAGTCAGGGTGCGCTTTTATTATAGTTTGCATTCATGTCCAATTTACATGCGTTTTAAAATTACATAGGAATACGGTGTTCGAGCTTTTGCCTCTATAAAACACATTTTGCTCTAGCAACCCATACACAACAAATTTAGACACGTTCTCACTTCCATTCTCAAAATAATTCTATTTACTACAGTCGTTTTATACTTGTAACTAAAAAATTTGCAATAAAAGCTATAAAAATTTACCCATAAAACCGAAAGCGTGTACCTAACTAAATTCGACTCTCAAATTTTCACAATAGTAAGGGCGAAGACGCGAGTTCCAATACTGTATTGTGATCGATGTGTTTGTACATATTTACAAATACGTATCATTTCCATTTAATCCTATTAAGCTAAAAACATCAAATAATTCTCTTTTCCTTTTAAGTTAAACAGGCAATCGAGCTGATAGTTCACTTGATGGTAAACTAAAATATTTTTGACGTGACAACGTCTTATAATTCGATAGAGCCGGCTGCACGCACGAAAAAACATGACTCATGCGGCGTTACCTCGCTCTGAGGCGTTCCATGTGCAAGCGAGAGCTCGGAACGAGCGACAAAGAAGCACAATCGGACGTTGTCACGTTCAACTATCGTCAGTAAACCGACTTTACAGACAACCAATTTTTTTTCTAACAAAACTCACCATTCTGTTCCAGATGATACGTGCCCTCTGCCGTGGACCCTCCAGGGGATGTAACATTATCCTTCATAGGCGCTGGATGCCCTCCATCCTTCAGCATGGCAGCTGACCCCAGGGTGGTTTGTGTCGCAAGACGCAGGGCCAGGTCGCGGGGCAGCCCGCAGCGGACACCACCGTCCGCTAGAGATTCTATTAACATGTAGATCTGAAATGATTTCATATTATCCATACTTATACTTATTATACTTATATACTTATTAATATTATAAATGCGAATGTAACTCTGTCTGTCTGTCTGTTACTCAATCACGCCTTAACTACTGAACCAATTTGCATGAAATTTGGTATAGAGATATTTTGATACCCGAGAAAGGACATGGGCTACTTTTTACCCCGGGACATAGGATAGGTTTTATCCTGGAAATCCCCCGGGAACGGGAACTATGCGGGTTTTTCTTTGACTGCGCGGGCGAAGCCGCGGGTGGAAAGCTAGTAAACCATATTTCGTAATAATAATAAAATTTATTTCTATAAAATATCACGGTGTATGAACAAAGTATCCATCCAATCAAGATACTAAAAAGAGACCTGTGAGATTAAACTATCATTATACTGGCATTAAAAAAAAAGAAGCATTGCACATAATATTGATGAAAAAAATGATGCAAACAGTAAATAAAAATACATCATGCTCTTAGAAATACGTGGATAAATAAGCGTGCCAAATGTTTATGGACGATCCGATCAGGAAATGGGAGGTAGAGCATTCGAATATTATATTATAAGTCAATATAAAGTATTGAACTACATTATATTTCTATCACAATTAGTAGGTATGTACATGGTATGTACCTAATTAAGTTTCTATGCACAAACTTGTATGGAAACAATGCAATTTGCAGCGGTGGCAGGTGTAGAATGGTACAACGATTGACTTAATATCTTCTAGTGATTCTTAAAAATTGCAATGCGAGTTTTTGATTATATGTAATTAAAGAGCGCTACATTGGTATAAATTATGGGTTTATTATAAAACTTACAATTATAATCGTTTTACTACAAAATACGTACGGAGTACCTAAGAAGCCAACCTTCTCTTTCACGAAAAAAAGGATAGGAAAATAATACTATCCTACTAATATTCTATACTAACTTACTAGTCCTTTCCTGCTATCCTATCCTACTAATATTATAAATGCGATGCGAGTTTGTGATGATGGATATGGGGGATTTTCTTTGAAAACGCGGTCGAAGCCGCGGGCGGAAAGCTAGTACTTACATAAGCTGGTCCACTTCCACTCAAAGCAGTCACAGCGTCCATCTGGTACTCGGGCACCTCATCACAAGTGCCCACAGCCTTGAACAGCTCTGTAGTGACCTTAGCATCATCAGCTGTAGCCCTGGAACCCCTGCTGAAGGCAGCAGCACCTTGCTTAACTAGTGCTGGGGTGTTCGGCATCACTCGTATCACGCGGGCTTCGGGGGGGAGCACCTGGGAATATTATACTGATTATTATTATACTATACTAGCTTTGTGTACGCGGCTTCACCCGCTTATGATATAGGTACTAGACACGAACCACTCTATCCATTTCAAAAAACTTCATCTAGGCTCGACTTATTGATTTTAAAACCGCATCTTGTTTCAAAAGGGCTAGCGAAATAAATTGCTCTGGATATTTTCTTAAATCTTTATATTTTTTATAAAAAGAAACAGTCACTAAATTAACGCAATATTTGTGATTTTTTCTTTATTATTTCCTTTTGTGTAAGTGTGTGTGTCTCAGGCGGCTTCGCAATATACAGTTTTTGAGAAATAATTGTTTTTAGATTTCTTAATTATAATATCTTCTTAACTACAATATATTACAGATAAATTTAATTTAATCAGCCTATATTATGTTTTCTTACACTTAGGTAAGCTTTATCCTCACCTTTTCAATACTAGCTATCGATACGCCCATAGCAACAGAGATGAACAGCTTATTCTTGGATGCCTGCAGATCCCTGATCTCCTTCAGCGCTGGACCAACGACATCTGGCTTCACGGACACTATCACCACCTCTGATCGCTCGACCACTGGTTTGTTCTCGAAGAGGGCTGTTGCTCCTAGACCCTGGAAAAAATAGTTTTTAGTAAGATGGAATGATAAATAACTATAAGAATTTAATTGAAATTAATGTACGTGTAATGCCTAATGGGAAATTTATGTTTGTTCAATATAAAACTACAGAGTCAGTAATAAGCTACAGCAATTTTTCCTGTATTGTTTAATTGTAGCTGTTCTGTTTTTTTGCTACATCTTGTTTCCCTATTATTTTCCGTTACTGCAATTTCATTGTTTTAGCAGGATAGAGTAAAGATCACGGGCGAAGTCACGGGAAATAGCTAATGTAGTATTTTACAATCTCTATACCGTAACCATAATTACAACTAGAAACTTTATTGATACGAAATGTTAAATAAAATTGCATAATTTACATGTCTACGTTAGTCCTGTTTGTGACCTTTGTTTCCACATTTCAAGGTTCACGCCGAGTTCAATCAATACAACCAGCCAGCTTTAATACCTATTTGCGATCTTTGCAGTTTCTCTACTTCCTTTTCCAGATTATAAGAAATAAATTTAAACTTAAATAAATGACTAACTTCATTTTATTTATTTAAATAAAATCAGTTCAGCTGTTAATGAGTTTTATTTTCAGTATTTTTTACCTATATTACCTTTAATTCGAGGTGAATCTGTAATTTTTGAAGAAATTTGTACAATAAGTGCTAGGCACTAAATAATGATAGAGTCGAAAAACTACATCAGATATTTCAAATCAAACACTTGAAATTATAAGGGAATCTATACTTAATATTATAAAACTGAAGAGTTTGTTTGTTTGTTTGAAAGCGCTAATCTCAGGAACTACTGGTCCGATTTGAAGTATTATTTAGGTGTTAGATAGCCCGTTTATCGAGAAAGGCTTATATCATCACGCTAAGACCAGGAGCAACAGGAGCGGAGCAATGCGGGTAAAACCGTGGGGCACAGCTAGTTTATTATAAAAATGTCATATTCGCAACAATAATGTTCGCATAAAGTCTACGTTACTCTGATATGAAGATATTTATTATTTATACAACAATCACGAATGTATATAATACTTTATCTATACACGCTAGAATATCAAATGAGAGCACACAAAGTCAAGGATTTGTGACGCAAAATGATATCTCTGTATCAATAATTGTTTATATTTATTTCAATACTAGCTGCGCTCCGCGGTTTCACCCGCGTGGCTCCGCTCCTGTTGGTCTTAACGTGATGATATATAGCCTATAGCCTTCCTCGATGAATGGGCTATCTAACACCGAAAGAATTTTTCAAATCGGACCAGTAGTTCCTGAGATCAGCGCGTTCAAACAAACAAACAAACTCTTCAGAATTGCGAATTCCGCTATTAACAACAAGGAATAAAATATACTAGTTGTTCTACTTTCTACTATTTTAGATAACTAATTATATATTTGATTCACAAAGATTGCCTACTAAAGTTTTTATAAAATAAATCTAAGTACAAGCCGTTTCTAATGGCCCGGGCTTAATAAATAAGTTCACCTACTGACTTGCTAGTGAAAAAATAATTAACGAAATATACAGGCCGATTACATAAGGAAAGCTGGCATCTTCACAGTACTCACACTTATACAATTTTACTATAATATGTAAAATTACAATTTAAAAGTAACTCAATCGATGAACTTAATTATTTATTCTCATAATCAATTTTAATATAGTATTGATAATCATTCAATTATCAAATAATAATTAAATTTCATGTCATATTCAAAATAACGATAAAAACAATACAAATAACACGTGCGCTCACTCCCAAGAAACAATACAAGCGAAACCCTTGCATGTAAGAGATAAGGCCACATTACAATAAAAGCTGTATTGTTCAGCTATGCATGAAAATTTTAACTTACGGCGTTTACATTTTGTTTACAAAACTTATTAAAATTATTACATAATTTAACCTAGGTAAAGTAAAAAAATATTCTAATTCGCGTGCCGCGAAGTATCTCGTCGAATATAGTTATTAGGTATACCTAACGTCTTTGTTTAAATTACATCACCCTGTATTTATAAACAATTGCAAAATAAAAACAATAATTGTCCCCTTCACTCTCATAAGCTAGTCTGCGCGTGAGAGGGACAGGCAGACTTTTCATGATGCGTATGCATGATGTCACGCCGCGCGCGTCTTCACATACACTACACATGTGCAATGTGTAAATGTGTTGACGTTCCAGCTCTTCTTAATCGGCCTGTACATATTATTTTTTTGTATTTGAAATAAATCGTAACAATATCTCTATAATCTATACCTATTTCAATAATAATACCTTAAAAGCCTCAGCACTGGCCAAATCCGCGGGATGCACGCTAGCTGTGATTTCATCTGGTTTTGCTAAGCCTGAAATTACAAACGGGGGAATATTTTGATAACAGCAAATTGTCGGATTTAATACAACGCCATCTAGTATCAATCAAGAAGAACTTCGCAACTTATTTTGTTCAAATCTAGACAAAAGAAAATAATACAGGTAAATTAGCTTGGAGAAATTTTTGCGTTTGTAGTAGTGTAGACCGGGAGATATTGACACAAAATTTCGAGTCATTTGTAACAGGATGGCGGTTCTACAGGGGTCTTAGTACGCAATGACAAAAAGAAAAACGATGGTGTGAACGCTGGTACCGGCGGCTTAGTCGCGTGGGCGTTAGTCGAACTCGTCGGAAAAATAGCGAAGTCAAACAATTTGTAACACAAAAATTTTAGAATTTACCGATAGCCCATAAAAAAGAAGTAGGCGATAGTGTCATGCCATACTTTTCCGGTGTGACTTACAGCCCGCCATACCGACGCGAATGTGTTGATTTAAAAAAAACAATTCAACCATTTGTAGGCTAACTTTTGCACAGGTAACCATCGTCGTGCAGCCATTTACGAAAATCTCCATGCAATACTTTTCGGTCGATTTCAAATGGTCGCCATACCGCCGAAAATCTGCAAATTTTTTTTTTTTCGCCGAACCATTTGTACCACCCTAAATTTTTTTTTTCAACAACTCCTGAATGATTATAAATAGAAGTGTGATAATGCTGTGGGAGCAATAAACCTGTGGGAGGTGGCGAATGTGTATAAGATTTTTTTTTATTGTAAGATTTTATTCGTATTTTGAACGATTAGTAACAGTATGGCACTAATTTTTCCTGTAAGTTTGAGGTTCAACGAATATAAATACAAAATTTCAAAGATCTAGGTGGTGGAAATCTTCACTTATATAAATTAATACTAAATTAATTTTTCAAGTATGGCAGCACTTTTTCCCCCTACTAGAAGTATGGTAAATATAATAATGGTCACATTTTATCAAATACTCTCCAAAAATCCAAATGCAATACTGGTACAAAAAGTTTGGCGAAAAAAAAAATTTTTGCAGATTTTCGGCGGTATGGCGACCATTTGGAATCGTCCGAAAAGTATGGCATGGCGATTTTCGTAAATGGCTGCACGACGATGGTTACCTGTGCAAAAGTTAGCCTGGTACAAATGGTTGAATTGTTTTTTTTTAAATCAACACATTCGCGTCGGTATGGCGGGCTGTAAGTCACACCGGAAAAGTATGGCATGACACTACCGCCTACTTCTTTTTTATGGGCTGTCGGTAAATTCTAAAATTTTTGTGTTACAAATCGTTTGACTTTCGCTATTTTTCCGACGAGTTCGACTAACGCCCACGCGACTAAGCCGCCGGTACCAGTGTTCACACCATCGTTTTTCTTTTTGTCATTGCGTACTAAGACCCCTGTAGAACCGCCATCCTGTTACAAATGACTCGAAATTTTGTGTCAATATCTCCCGGTCTATACGTAATAATTATAATTTTTGAATTTTATGTTCTAACGATACCAAACGTCTGCACGTGGCACCTGCGGACAGCGTAAACTGGTTTATTCTGGTTTTGTGCGTGTTTCCACTTTCCACTATCAAGTGACGATTTATTTATTTGTTTTGTTTCGTAATTATTATGGTCAAATATTAATTATGAAACAAATTATTATGGACACGATATTTTATTGTTTCACGGTAGTCGCCTTGTCGTTTGCTCAAGGACGTGAAATTGAATGATATATTTTTTTTATAAAGTCAAAACCATTTTCTTTCAAATAAAAACTTGTTTTTATTGAAAACAAAAGTGTTGCTAGGAATAAGTATAAAATTAAATAGTAATGTTAGGATATCGAAACATTTTTGTATAGGCCAGAACGATATAGTGGAAACGCGCTCTAAGATCTGAGTAATATACACACCACTACATATGCAAAAATTTCTCCAAGCTAATTTACCTGTAATACAGTTGCAATTGTTTGTGAAATAGTTAAATATATTATAATAAACTATTAAAATCCTCAATGAATTAAAACCTTCGTGTAACTTGACTATTTTCAAAATAGGTAGGTACTATGCATGCTTGGAAATAATAAAATTAAAAGTCCTTGTACCTACTTGAAAATAACATTTGTAAAACTATATTTGTGTAGACACATACTTTGTTTTAATTTAAATTTTATTTCAAATACATACAGTTTGAATATAAAAGTTACAGCTCAATTAATATATTCATTATTTTTAACAATTAACATAAGGGCCAAGGTCGTTATAAACGATTAAAAAACTAATACCAATATTTAAAATGTCTAATTCATATGAATAAAAATATGTAAATTAATATGTTTTTCGTTAATAAAAGATATTGTACTTTCATTCAATTTACCTGCAGATATAAATCCATTGGCCAGCGCAAACGCCAATCTGCCGCCTCCAATAAATCCGATCTTCATGGCTTCTTGTAATGATACTGAAAATTTTAATTAATAACATTTATTAATTTTATATTGTCATTTTTATCACTTTACGCCCGAAATCGGTTTAATAGAGTAAATTATGCAGTATACCATTTTTCAAATCGAAGTCTATGATTGTGTTAACTTCGTTTTTGTGGATTGTTTTCTTTCATTTATTAAACTAAACTTAATAAAGTCAATAGTGGATATAAGACTGCCAAACGAACTCAATTTTTTATGAATCGTAATTTTTATATCACTTGAACAAGACATGAACCCGGAACGTTACCATGGGTCACATCACATCACAATTACGTAGATATTTAAAATGTTGATAAAAAATTAAAAACAATGTCAATTATGTTAACAATACTTTATGTTAGACACTAATTACTATTATTATGATATAATTTTGATTTAATATTTCAATTTAAGAAGTATTTTATATTCATATTTTATTTTATCTTTATCACTCTGATTATAAAATATATTTTTTCTTATTTAAGCCTACAATTTTTTTCCCTATAAAACTATAATACTACACTACAGAGTTACAAAAATTTAAAATTATTTATTTCCACATAAAATAATATTAAACTTACTCAAAAATACCTAAATATCTTACACGATGCTACCCGTATAAGGTACTAAAAATCTTCTTCTATTATTCCCTTATCTAACGACTTTTATTACATTATTACGCATCTTAGAAAGTAATCTTCTGTAATTATCTTGTAAATAAATCAAATATTATAATCGTTCAGAGATTTAGTATAAGATATATTTAAAGGTAGACCGTACCTAGTAATGGGACAGATTTTTTATACATATTTCAAATTTTAATTAGGTAATTATAAATTACTACTTACTATAGTCCTTTTCACCTAAGATGATTCCTGTGACATATCGATTGTTGACACGTGTAGAGATTGCCTTTACTGAAATCGTATCAATTGTTTCCGATAATCGATTATATTTTATATGGAAATGAAATCGATTTGAATAAAGGACCAAAATTAGTTATTTCGGCATTTCGCCAACAATTAACTAAGGAATCTTAGCAAACAACAGCGACAAAAAGTGAACAATAACAATTAGTAATAATAACAGAATACCACGTAAAGTAAAGTATCAATGTAAAAATGCAACTTGTATACAAAGCTGACGGACTCGTACAGACGATTGACGCGATTGACAAACGATCACAAGATGGGCGTCGATTATATGATTTTCCAACTCTATAATTTTTCAACGTTCGATTTCATGTAGTACACGAATTGCGTAGGTATTATTTTTTTCTGTTATTTTATTTTATTTTTCGTTATATTAAACTAAACAATACTGTTTTAGTTTTAGTAGCTTAAGATGCTTCATTTTTATATTTTTGGTAATAATGCCGCCTTAAAATAAAAATATTATGCATTAAAATTATTTTTGCTTTTTAAACATAAAATACGTAATTCGGAACACAATGAAGTGTCACAGGAATCATCCTAGGTGAAAAGGACTATAGTGTATTATTTTGCTGTCTCAACTCTTTGTACCAATTCATATATTTTGACAAGGATTTTGACAATCATAACATTTATTCACTCGCCCAGAATAACAAGATAACCTCATTATACCTATGATCTAAAATTTAACTCAAATGTACGTATATTTTAACTAGCTGCTCCACGTGGTTTTACCCCCGTGGCTCGACTACTGTAGGTCGTAGCGTGATGATATATAGCCTATAGCCTTCCTCGATAAATGAGCTATCTAACACCGAAAGAATTTTTCAAATCGGACCAGTAGTTCCCGAGATTAGCGCGTTCAAACAAACAAACAAACAAACAAACAAACTCTTCAGCTTTATAATATTAGTATAGATTACTTATTACATAATAACTTATTTAAGCTTGTAAGTCATATTTAAATCTGCATTAAAGAGCTGTGTTCACTGTTCAATTCTAAGGAAATTTTAATAGATTATCAAAATATAAAATTATGATACTTGCATCTACTTTTACGATTAATGAATCAATGTATACAACATATTGCCTATCGACCTGCTAGTAATTTTCTGTAACTTCACGATTAAATTCTTCCTTTTAAACTAAGTTAAAAAGTAAACGGATAAATTATAATTGTAGAAGAGTAATAATTTAAAACATGTTATTGATAAACAAACACACACAAACTGTTAAAATTGTTCCTAACTGATAAACTTTTGTCAAAATTATAAATTAGCAGTACTTAGTTACACTAAAACTAATATTGCTTACTTAAAGATGTTTACTCCAGTCAAGTACTAGGTACCTATAACATTGTAAGTTAACAAACTAAATACGTTTCTATATTATATTTTGAGTTCAAACCACAGTTCAAACCGAATTTACCAGAAATTTTCATACAAAATAAGAGCACAAATTCGTCAAATAAATTGCGTAAATAATCTATAAATAATAACTTACAGTGTTTGTCACTAGTTCTGATGACGAGTGTCACAAAGTGTGTTTTCGTTTAGACTGAACACTTCAAGAGGTTATCGGCTTATCAGACAATACTATAGTCTGTTCGATCGATTTTTTGTGTGACTATTATTTCAAATATATACTATATAATCTATATTCTATATAAATGAAAAGGCTGATGAGTTTGTTTGAACATGCTCATCTCTAAAACTACGGGACCGCATTCAAAAATTCGTCCACCCGGATATGTACGTGACGTACGAAGGGTGCTATTTTCATTGAGTAAATTTTATTTATTTTTTAATGGTTTTTTCTCTCCTTTTATAGGTACATATAGGTATGGGACCTGAATGTTTGATAAACAATTTATTATTTTCAGCCCATTTTATTTTACAGATTTTTAGTTTTATTTTAATAATTAGCTGTGCCCCGCGGTTTTACCCGCAGTGCTCCGCTCCTGTGGGTCTTAGCGCGATGATATAATATAGTCTATAAGCCTTCCTCGATAAATGGGCTATCTAACACCGAAAGAATTTTTCAAATCGGACCAGTTGTTCCTGAGATTAGCGCGTTCAAACAATCAAACAAACAAACACTTCAGCTTTATAATATTAGTATAGATTATGCTAAAAGGAGACGCTTAAAAAACTACATCTTTATTTCTGCTTAAATTTTTTGCCAATCAAATTTTTTATTTTAATTATAAGGAAATTAATTCACATCGATCGATTTATAAACATTAATTAGCAAGATAGTTAGTTACACCGTCGTAACTCAAAGTAATTAAAATTTGCATTTGAACATTTGTTTTATTTCTATTACCTGTGTAGTTAATTATGTATCGCGTTTTTAACAAAAATAGTTATTAAGAGAAACTTTTTATACTACACCGCCCACCGGTACAACATAATTTTGAAGTATATAAATTAATTGATAAAAGTAAAAATATATTATGTGTTTTAATTTATCTTAGACTACAATAATGGTCTATTTCCACTGATACAGACTAGGAAAATAATATCTACATCTAAATAACAGATGAGGGTATATTTTTCTAATCCCGGATCTTAGACTATAATAATATCAATTATAGATGAATATTTAGAATAGTTATATTATAACCAAGAAGCTTATATCTAATACACTGGAGATTGCACTATGACCATTAACTTGTCATAAGAAAATATAACCTTGAATGACGTCAGTGTTGTTTTTTGTCTCTTTCTGTGGGTGACCACACTGGTTTGTATATTCAGGATTTTTCGAAATAGAAAAAACTAAAAATCATGGTCTATAAATAATAACGACATATATTTTTAACAGTATTTATATTATAATATTACTGGTCAACTTACATGAATAATTATCATCTTTATAGGTACATACCATTTTAATTGGTAGAGAATGATAGTTTTAAATAACGCTTGATAACTTTTGATCTCATACTACGATTTTTTAATTAAAATGAGTGCTACATACATTAAAACATCGTTTTGGTTACTTAAGCTTCAGTCTAAAACTTTTCAATATTCCAAAGGGAGAGTTGCATCGCTAGTGTTGATGTGTGGTAACGATATTACAGTTCTCAGAAATTCGTATGTCTTTCAGGAGCTGTACTTACGTACGCACGTTCGCTAGTTCATCACTGTAATATAGGTGATCAGATGCGAAATAATACATTCAATATTTAATATCCACATTATTTATTATACTAATGTACTGTAATATATTACCATTTATTTCTTTTTATTTCATTTTTTGGAAAGCTGAAATAAGTAAAACAAAAAAAATTTGGTGAGTTAAAAGAACTATTAATTTCTATGTTAAAGAAGAACAAACATAAAACCACATGTGAGTGCAATATCGATGTCGTGCGTTGTTTCATTACTAGTATAAAAATCTTTGAAATGGTGTTCTAAATGTTCATCATAATTTTGTTAACTATTACAATATTTTCTCTTCGCTATCCGTAAAAACTCGTCATCATGGTTACCTTACTTGTTAAATTGGTTTATTGAAAAATGATGAAATTATTAGGAAAAGAAGATAGATAGAAGATATTTAGCATGATTGATTACTAAAATGATGATAAAATTGACGATTTTTGCCATGAAAATGATTCTAAACAGGTAAATTCATGAGTATTGAGGAATATTGTAAATAGCGTAAATATACACTTGCCTGTGAAATTTTATGCCAGAATTTGGTGTCCAAAAACTTCTGCAATTTTTCACAATGCAATACATTATTTATATTCGGAAAATATTTATTAAATACGCAACAATATTAACTTAAATATTCGAAGCGACGCAATTTTTTTGACACTTATGCCATATTGTCAAAGTGAGAGTTGCTACAATTTTATTATGGTAACTACCCATAATCAGGGAGTATCGCTTTTTAATAATTGGTTCAGATACTTATTTTATTTAGCATAAATAATAATTGTCTCATCCAACAATGCTTCTGAATGACGTTGTTGGCAATTTATCAACAAACTCATGTACAAAAACTAACCTTTTGCACAGAATATTACAGCATACATAGTAGCCTTGGGAAAACTTCGTATTAACAGTGGCAATACCAAGTTAGGTGTGAAAGTGATAAAACACAACAACTGGGCAATATTTTCTTGTTACACGTCAAATGTTCATACCGAAATCTCCAGTGTATAAGATATAAGCTTCTTGATTATAACTCTAATTTCAACGCCATCTACTTGCACAGAAAGTAAACGTTATATTTGTCATAAACAATAAATTATTTGTCAGGCAAGTTTAAATGTTTAAAAAAATAACCATTGGTAACATAACAAAGTTATTTGCATCCTCTATCAATTTTTTTAGTACCTAGTTCGCCTCGTAATTGAATATTTATTTATATACCTAGAATGAGCCCATAGGCAACAAACAGAGCACTTAATAACT
This sequence comes from Colias nastes, assembly GCA_907164665.1. Taxonomy (NCBI): domain Eukaryota; kingdom Metazoa; phylum Arthropoda; class Insecta; order Lepidoptera; family Pieridae; genus Colias; species Colias nastes. The sequence goes on along the minus strand of CAJQZM010020371.1, from coordinate 145 downwards.
AATGCCATCTAGTGGTTGTGTTTAAAACAAAAAAGCATTATTTCATAACTCTACATATTAGAAATCTACTCTACATGCATGTTGTTTCATGTAAAAATTTAAGTGAATCAAACGTATAGTGCCACAAACTTAACTGACCCGGTGA
>CAJQZM010020370.1:0-20427 GCA_907164665.1 Colias nastes | reverse complement strand
GACTGCGATTTTATTTTGTTTCAAAAATTATCTACTCTAGTCTATAACTACATAATCTATTTACAAATACAAAACTGAAACACTTCAAGTAGTGTAAAAGTTATAATATTCCCTTCGGTATTTAAAATTCTCATTAATATTTTAAAATTTTACTTTAAAAGTAATATTATAATAGATTACCAAATAGTTAATACGCATAATATTACAGCGCAAGTTAAATACGCTAGAAGCTAGTGGTTGAGATGAAGCCTTTTTAACCGACTTCAAAAAAGGAGGAGGTTCTCTTCATTCGACCGTATATATTTTTTCTTACCTAGTAAGATAGGTAAGAATTTTGCAATGTATTTAGGATGTGTATTCAATCTGTGAGACGTTATGGACGAATATTCTACCGTAAAACCGTCTTCGGTGCATTTATATCAAAGGAACATAAAGCCAGAGCATTCTTACGTGATCTTTTGTATTCAGTGTTGTTCAGCATTAGAACATGGCCACAGAATACATGATAGTAGCTAGAATGGCATAGAATCTTTTCGAACGAACTTAGAATAACGAAATAATGTTACGAAAAGGATTTGGCATAGTGGGGTTAGAATGCGCATTCGCTCGTTTGATGTAAGTGCACCGTTAGAGTAACACGGGGTACAGGTAAATTAGCTTGGAGAAATTTTTGCGTTTGTAGTAGTGTATGGTCAGCAAATAAAATAAAACAACATTTTATTTTTAGTTTTTATTTTATATATATATATATTATATAAATATGGGATTTTAAATTAAACTATATGTGTTTCTCCTCTGAAAAAGATGAGACTTTAATTTAATATTTACACATTTAACATACGTATAACTTTTACAAAATGAACATGATTTTACAAAATGACAATGTTACTAAAATGAAAAATTTACTAACCTGAAAAAGAAACGACATTTAAAGTTTAATTCTTTAGTTTGAGAAGTCAAAGGCTTGCCTCGACCATGTTTTAACACTGGAGCCATTTTGAATTAACAATACAAAGTTACAACACTTACACACAAATTAAACACTTCAACAAATATTATAACAATAATAACAAATAATAACAACAATCAACAAATACAAAAGGAGATTGCCCAAGTGACTATGGCACTTGGTATCGCAATCAAACTTATTGTGTCATGATGAAATATAGCTCAATTTAAAGCTTGATGTTAGTACTTTTAGAAACGATTAAAGTTTTTATATAAATAAGCCGCAGTTCGCGACAATAAAAATAAAACAATAGTTTTATTCAACACTTCAAAAAAATACTTTATCGAGTTTAAACTAACGATGAACGTTAAGTTTTACATTTATTACATAGGTAATATTTTAATTTACAAGACAAATGTGAAAAGTAAATCGTAATAAACATTACCTATTTCAAAATAAATTACGTCGAACATTGCGTCGAACCTTAGCGTCGAACACATTCATTCAAGATTCATTTCAAATAGAAACTATGACATATGACGCAGGACGCTTGCAAGAGAGATAGATATATGTGTCAAAACAAAAACTTTTACTTTTATTTCTATTTATTTGGTATAATTACGACTTAATAGTGATAAATATGATCATTATAAATACAAATAGGAATTAACAATATCACGAACACGTGACACAATTAGTATTTTACCGATTCCATACGTGGTCATACATGTTTCAAAACACAAACTTTTAATATTATTTCAATTTATCCGGTATAATTAAGACTTAATAGTGATACATATGATCATTATAAATACAAATAGGAATTAACAATATCACGAATACGTGGCACAACTCAAATTTTACCGATACCACCCGTGGTCATTCTCCTTTTTTTACCGATACCACCCGTGGTCATTCTCCTTTATCAATTAAACTACGTACATAATAATTATAATTTTTGAATGAAATGTGTGCTTTATGTTCTAACGGTACCAAACAACTGCATTTGGCACCTGCGGACAGCGTAAACTGGTTTATTCTGGTTTTGTGCGTGTTTCCACTTTCCACTATCAAGTGACGATTTATTTATTTGTTTTATTTCGTAATTATTATGGTCAAATATTAATTATGAAACAAATTATAATGGACACGATATTTTATTGTTTCACGGTAGTCGCCTTGTCGTTTGCTCAAGGACGTGAAATTGAATGATATATTTTTTTTATAAAGTCAAAACCATTTTCTTTCAAATTAAAAGTTGTTTTTATTGAAAACAAAAGTGTTGCTAGGAATAAGTATAAAATTAAATAGTAATGTTAGGATATCGAAACATTTTTGTATAGGCCAGAACGATATAGTGGAAACGCGCTCTAAGATCTGAGTAATATACACACCACTACATATGCAAAAATTTCTCCAAGCTAATTTACCTGTATATGGCAATGATATCAAATTATATTATTATACACGTAAAATATTGTCTTATTGCCAAACTAAGTGTGATGAGTAGGTACCAAATTTTTTAAGCTATTGCATAGCTTCTATCGCGGGCCTTGAGCGCGGGGACCGAATCGAGAAATTCCGTAACGAAAAAACCTCACGCTCCCCACTCCGACGGGCTCGGAGGTGTGGCTTGAAGGCATGCTATGCAATAGCTTTACCGCGGCAGTCCCCGAATGCCACACGTCTTTTTTCAAACGCCATCTGGCGTACAATTTATCGATTGGATATTGAGCTTTATGAAAATAATAACACTAAACAGAAATTTTATTAAAAATGTTTGCCAAGATATCATTAAAAATTATGTCTAATTGCATAAATCTTGAAAAATATCATAATAAGAATGAACAATCAATTTTTAATATAACAAAATATTCGAGAGCTATAAACTTACGTCAAACAATAGGAGCTTTATGAAAAAAAGAATTTCTCTATTTTTAGATTGAACTCTATTTTTATTCAACTTGATTGGACTGATATTATAACTGCCATCTATTATCGAATAGCCTGTACCAAGCCTGTACCATCTGACAAGCTAGCAACTTTTATTATCATTGACTTCTTACAGATGGCGATAAAATGAAATTTTTATTTTTTTCTTCTGTTCCAAATTACTTTTTATTATGATTTCATTATTTATATTTACATGGTTATTATTTTAAATTAAGAAAAAGATAGATTTCATATTAATATTTTTTACAAACTTTTAATTCAATGTTGTGCGCACACTTATTTTGTCTATGAATGAAAAAAGAAAAGAAACGTCTAGTCCATGGATTCATTTGACAGTTTGCTCTGGGGCTTCTGAGTTCTGTCGCGTTCAGACTTCAGTGGTTCTATTGGTGTTACGGTATATGAATGGATTTATTTCGCTGTATGGAGTGTTTTTATGAAGTTGTGAATGATAATTGTCGAAATTATCGCCTTTACTCTATCTAAAATTAGTGGTGTGATTATTAGTGAATAAAAAGGTTGAGTTGATTAGAAATAACGTGCGTAAGTGGACAAAATTGTGTTATATTATTTCAACTTCGCCGGCTTGTTGTGGTGAGTACAATCGATATTTACCCCCCTTTTTTGTTGATTGTCGAGATAATTTCTTATTTAATATGCAGATAAATGTACGTTAATTCATATCTAAACTCGTCTGTAGTTACGGGTCAAACGTAAACACAAAGGAAAATCAAAATGAATAGGTATATTGTTGGACGGTTAGTATCCTTCACTTCTACGAGTACTTACCGTGTTCTTATTGCATTGTTATTATTACTACAAACTTGATTGATGCTCAATAATAATTATAAATTTTATCGTGGTTTTTGCTTGTGATTATGTTGTATTTCATTCAAATATTGATAATAAACGGCCGTTTTGTACGTAATGTTGATAATATCATCGACTGCGTGTTCCCATTTCAAATATTATAACTAGGTTTAACAGCAAAGTGGATTTAAATTTGTTCTAATTTCAAAATTTCGTTATCTAAATCTAAATTTACCTCCTTGCTATATTGATTAAATATTAATATTTGTATTGTTTAAAAATTTAATGAATTAAGTAGTAAAAATTTCTACAATAAGTCATATTGTGATTATTAATTCTATACTATAATAATATACTTTTGTAATATTATTTTGATTACAAAAATTAATCAAGTTATAAATTGTGTCTTGTCCTTTAAAAAATATCTAAAACTGCATAGAACTTTTTACAAAAACAAATAAATTATAATTAAACAGTTAAAAAGAGGACTCCTACTTATTATATTTAAAACAAACTAATACATCATTCAATTACAGTATTGAGAGTATAAAACCCAAATCGCTATGTACCTACCTACAAAATAATTCAAAATATTTGTGCTATAAGAAGGTATATATTTCTTTTTTCGGTTTCTAAATATACTTGAAAGTAACATAAAATATAATAAACATAGTAAAATTTCTATTATTTTTCATTAGAAATTCAATTTAACAAAATATAAGGGGTATCATTTAAGCTATCACCAATTTAATTAGTTTTGTGTTTCTTAAATAATAGGGTTTGTCCTCAAAATAGTAGATCTGTCACCAAAATGTAGTCACCAAACAATGAAAAATCAGTTCCACAATAAATCACCTAAAATCCTGAGATATAAGGTCTAGTACCAAATAAATGTTTTTGTATGTATTATAATAGGTGTGTCCTAATAAGTATTTAAGCAAACTAATTTAAAGAGATCACCAATGCCATAATCAAAAATAAACATTTAAGAAATTAACTAAAACAACAAATTATCCACAACGATAATAAAATGCACCTACAACAATGAACGTGAAATCGCGAATGAAGTAAACTTGCATCTCTCTCAATCAATCTTTAAAGTCAATTTTTAAAGCGCGCCAATTTGTCTCCGCCCCTTTGATCATTTTTTCATTAAAATTATAAATTGATGTATTAAATTGGTAACGAATACTATTAATTTAATATCTGAACGAAATAAAATGTTACTACTGTATTGGTGACAAAATATCAAATAAAAAGGAGTCGCAGTCAGGGATCGATAATCGATTTATTTGGTGACAGATCTACCATTCTGAGCACAGAGCTATTATTTAAGTAACAAAACTGTTATTATTATAAGAACGAAGTTTATATTCATGTAATGCAATATAATTTTATTGGTTATCGATCTCTTATTTTACACATATATTAACATTAATTTGATAATTCATACCTGGGAACAATTTTTGTTTATCTGAGAACGTAAATATTTCGTGATGATAGATCTATTTATTAGGTGATACAACTTGATGACAAATATAAATTTTGGTGATAGAAAATATAGTTCCCAAATATAAGTTATACTTTGAAATATTGTTTCACGATGGAACCACTATTACAATATTATTTCCTAAATATTGTAATACTGTGATGGAACTGCTTAATATGTGTCTTATACTTATTTATAATCATCTAGTAGTATACTTATTACTTTAAGTACCAAAATACCCAAATTCTATATACAATTTTCCACAAACAAACGGAAAGTCACACATAAACTTAATATGAAATACACATAAATAGTAAAATAAACTATGAGATCATAGTTGACCTTTTAAATTTGCATGATTACGCCACAGTCAATTTTGTTGTAGCTTTTTATTAATTAACTGCAAGAGCCAAGAGTAAATTAAATCATAAATGGTTGTTAAAAATGAGAACAAATTTTATTCCGTTTTACGTTTTAGATTTAAAATATGAGAGTTGCTTCAGAAAGTATGAAATTGTGCAGTGAGTCGTTTTAAAGTTTATTGCGTTTATGTAATGTTGACGGTATTCTTGAAGTGACTTGATTTATTCAAGTCTACCTATTTTTTTAAATATTTATACTACTTGGCTGTGCTCCGCGGTTTTACCCGCAGTGCTCCGCTCCTGTTGGTCTTAGCCAGATGATATAAAGCCTTCTTCAATAAATGGGCTATCTAACACCGAAAGAATTTTTTTGACCAGTAGTTCCCGAGATTAGCGCGTTGAAACAAACAAACAAACTCTTCAGCTTTATAATATTAGTATAGATGTATAAGTATAATTTTATGTAAGAGGTAATATTATGTACTCAATTTGACTTCTTATGGCCTGTATCCTCATAGGAGGCCCGTGTCCCAGCAGTGGGAACGTATTTGGGCTGATGATGATGATGATTGCATTCCTATTTATATGTATTGTTATTGTGTACTTATACTTTCCTTTTTAGCTAAAAATAATAGTAGTGTTTGGAACGGACAATAAACTGCACCAATAGGTATAAAACTTACTTTTTTATGAACTTAACAACAAATATTTTATACCTACCTTTATTCATAGTATTTTGCCAAAAATAAATATTAATCCTTTTTTTTTTGTATTTTTATAACAATCTAAGAAAATGCAACAGTACCACACTCCAAATTATTCAAGTACTAGACAATATCATAATATGGTATATGGTACAGTAGGTAAGTACATATATACGTTTCGTAATACGTAAAGTTACGAATACCAACATCCATTACAATTGTGAACAATTACGATACCTGCATTGCAGCTAACCAGATGCATTATGACAAAAATGTAGATAAATTGAAGCTAAGAATAACGTCGTACCGCATTCCTCTCTGTTTTGGCGATAAAATGTGGTATTTACGCCCACAGCTTGCTACATCACTTCTTATGTGTATAATTTATTAATTTAAACTCCATATTCGGTTTTATTTGATAGTTTTCCATTTCGTTTGCAAAGTTTTAGGTAACGCGCTGTGTGTAGAGTTATAATTATGTTCCAGCTTTCCGCCATTGCTATAGAAAAACATAATTTAAATAACTTCCAGCTATGAGTCCCTTTCAAGGATTAAAACCACAGAAAGTTTCGGTTCTCGATCGAGGATCTTCCTTTTGTAATATAACTTTTCCATTTTCCTCTTACTATTAGAAAAATCCATCAAAGAGCATAAATTGTCGTAATACCTACATTATTATCTAAAATAGGACCACCGTTTTGTTTTATTTATACGTTCAATACTTATTCGAGAAAAATAACATTATTATTCCATGATATTACAGAAAGTTATTAGTAAATTTCTAAAATACAATCTAATAGTGAAATATGAATAAGTAATATTTAATAGAAAGCAGGATTCAGCATATCATACAGTTACAAACATGTACAACACACATTCAATACAAAAAACATCGCCGGAACTCCATGATCCATCTACAACGTATCTAACTTTACACGCTTATTGAATCATTTCTACACCTTATCGAAAACGATTTTCACCTAATTATGACATTTATAGTGTAGAAAACTGCTCTCTAAAGCCAGCCTTGTACGAGCACTGACCGGTGCAATGCCCTAGCGAGGTTTGAGGCGCGTTCCACATGCGAACCGTGGAGAAACAATGATTCTCCCATCTGGAATTAAATCTGTGACGTCATCGGTTTATAGTTTCATATAGGGTGTTCTCCATGGGAAGGCTAGCACGGCCGCTTTGTGTTTACAGATATGTTATTATATTTAATTGATAATGAATGCAGTGGGAACTGGGAACGCAAGTTGCAGCAACGATATGTATGTCATTTTCTGTGTCTTTTATTACGTAAGATTTGTTTTCAAAAATATTAATACAGATTTTAATCATAGATAGTAGCAGTAGTGCATGTTTCGTCTTCAAAAACGGCTAAACCTATTTATTGCGGTGTACGGTAAACTTGTTAAGTGATGCCAGTGAATTTCCTCTAATGGAATTGGAAATACATCGCTAACTTATACTCGGTTATATGTAGTTTAGGAACAATTCAATTAGTGGTGATTGTAATATCACTGGGATAATGTGTGAGAACAATAGGCATAATAATCACTAGAACATCGGCGCTTTAACTAACTTTATTTACTTGAATCTAAACTTCTATATGCTTCTATATTAATATTATTAGGAGGAAAGTATTTTGTGTTGATAATCTTAATACTATCTCGCCGGCTCCTTCCCAAGAGCCGTGAATCTATGCAAGATTTCCCCACTTAAAAAAACACGGTGGGTACGTAGTGGAATAATTGAATATTGGAAGCCTTTTTATTTTCATTTTTTTTGTTTATTAGGGAATGTAGATTATATTGAAATGCTGTCAATCTTTATCTCAATTTTTTTATTGATAAGATAATATATATCAGCGGGATGGTAAAGCCTCTGACTTTAATAAAAAAACCCTCATAGACTATAATAAAGATATTACGGATTATGTTTTGTTCTAGGATTACCTACGTTTATAACTATTAACTATTATTTATTGTTTTATGAATAGCTAAAAAACAATATAAGTGTATTATAATTTATAATGGACAATAGATTAAAATATAATGATGTTACGTAAATAATAAATATTGAATGAATTATCACGTGTGTAATCTTATCATAATAAAAAGTTACATTTTATGTATTTTTGTACGCTTTCTATATGTTATCTATGATAACACGATTTATATGTAATCCGATAATATATTATAAGAGGCCTTTCACAATTCTGTTGTATTAAATCATTTTATTTATAATTCCATGTTTTTTTTACCAGCAATATAATAGTAATATAATATATGTTGTTGTATTGTATAATTTGACGTTATTAGTGTAATCACTACTTAGTATAAAACAAAGTCGCTTTCTCTGTCCCTATGTCCCTATGTATGCTTAAATCTATACCGGCTACCGATTTTGATGCGGTTTTTTTAATATATAGAGTGATTCAAGAGGATATAAGATATATAAATTATATGCATTTACATATCCATACTATATAATATTATAAATGCGAAAGTAACTCTGTCTGTCTGTCTGTTACTCAATCACGCCATAACTACTGAACCAATTTGCATGAAATTTGGTATAGAGATATTTTGATACCCGAGAAAGGACATAGGCTACTTTTTACCCCGGGAAAAAGGATAGGTTTTATCCCGCAAATCCCACGGGAATGGGTACTATGTGGGTTTTTCTTTGACTGCGCGGGCGAAGCTGCGGGTGGAAAGCTAGTTATTTATATATTATACCTACTAAAAAAATATAGATCGATCTTATACAATTCACTTGTTCGGTTTGTTTTAAATACATGCCTGTATGTCAATGAAATGATAGTGCGTGATGCTCTAAGCTTTGAAAGAGTTCAAAGCTTTGTAAATACAAAGTAGGCATATATAATATATTATGTAGTATATAATGCGTGATATTAAATAGTTCCATTTAGTATCTACATTGCGTGACGATTTAAATCACAAAACTTTCATAGGCAGATATTGTTATTAGAACAAATTATACTAAATAGAATATAAGTATTGAAGATTCTGTTTTATTTCTATGTGTGTAGTTAACAAACATTAACTTAACAAAAACAAATATAATGCACCAATTAACTCGTCATTGAAATCATACAAAACATTAAGTTATTAAGGATATTCTGTAACATGTTCTAACAGACATGTTAAATAACTCAATGTATAAATCGTGTTTAGCATTTAATTTCTACACGTATATTGTTTGATTCAACAAAGATAATAGGATTTACCGAATTATACGCTTAAACAGGGTGTCGCGTTCAGACTCATTTTTGTTACGGTGCATTTACATCAAACGAACATAGAGCTAGAAAAAGAGCATACTTTCATGATCTTTTAGTAAACGTAAACTCGTATTCATTGTTGTTCAGTATTAGAACATTGCATTGAATCTTTCCGAACGCACTAAGAACAATGAAAGAATGCCTGTTTACACTAAAATATTTTGACATAGGTAGTGACCTATGTCAAAATATTTTAGTGTAACAACGGTTGGAATGAAGATTCGCTCGTTTGATGTAAATGCACCGTTATATATAAAGAAAGTGTAGGTGTGTTCGTGGGTGCGGAGTTATTAAAATATTAACACATATTAATGTATGTTTTGATATTATGCCCAAAACATGAGCCTGGAAGGTCATCTTCTCTACAGCTCTAATGGGTATATAATTAGTAGATTATAGCGTAGGTAGAAATGAAACTTATGTAAATTACTTACTTAAACTTATACACATGTGTACCCTCTTTGATAGTTTTGATATGTTATTCTGTTTGTTTAAGTTTAGGATGAAAATTGCTGGGCAGTTTATAGTGACTAATTTTAAAATAATACCTAGATGGTAATGTTACCAAAAATAATATTCAGAATCTAGTTGCACCTTTTACAGTAGTTATAGTATTCCCTTTATTCCATTAATTAGCTTGCAGTTATATATTTTGCGTAATATTATATGTATTGAAACCTATGTAACTTGTAAGCATTAAAATTATTTTCATCAACTAGAGTTTAGTTTTACCTCATATTATAAAAATTACCTGACCATTTAGGTATATCTACTGAATATTAAAAAATCATCAACATTTTTTATGGTTGAAGTCGGAATGTTAAGACATAATGTTCTCGTATTACATGATTATATTATATACATTGATTATATATATATAAACTATACCTACTGTATGTGATGAAATAATATGAACAAATCATAAATGCAGTAACTAGTAATCACTCAGAAGATAGAAATTCAATATACCTACCTAGCTTACTTGCTACCGCGCAATAGAATTTATTTAATAGTTTATCACATACAATATACATTCTTCGGAATTTTAACGTATTTTTACTAACCTCACCATATTTATTGTGTCTAGACATATCTGGTTATTTATTGTCTATAGGAAGGCCATTTAATAAATATTAAATTGGTTTCAGGCGCAGAGCCAAGTTATATTTTGTAAAAGGGTGGCTAAAGGAAATATTGTGCAAAATCATTTTCAGGTTCTGTAAATTTTCGATGAAATCCAAACTTTATAGAATGGTGGCATTTCTCGTTGTTTCCTTGTATTTCGTGAGGTTAATGACCTGTATGTATATTTTCAATTATTTTCATAGATAAAGTAATTTTCACCAAAGTCCATGTTTGTTTTGTTATAATCTAATTTTATCTATAAGAATAATTGAATTATTACACTTTAAAGTTTAAACCTTACACATTACCTACCAACTGAGTCTACTAGTAGTTCATTAAATCATTCCTACGTAAATGCTACGTATCGAATTTAATTATACGTATCAATAGTATTTAATAACACGTATATTTCGAGCATCAACGTTACTTTGTACATTGCTAAATGTAAAATGAAATATGTACACATACATACTTGTATGTGATACAATATATTAAGTGTAACATCGCACGCATGTCATGCAAAAACGAAGCCAGCACGAGCGTTTAATAAAAGTTATAAATTATAATATTGCGCACACGTGCTGTTCGCTCCGCATAATACCTAGATACTCATATATTATACACTTCATAATATATTAAAATACTACATTATATATCTATCTTTTATACACGTCTTTCACCAGAAGTCGAGTTCATACATAAACTATTCAACGTAGTATCTCCATGTTACATAACGGTATTTATTTGTGAAAACAGAACATGAATGAAATATAAATGAACGTTAATATTTAAGTGGTTAATTCATACAATTAAAATGGAAGAAAGTAAAGCGCGAAAGAAGTTCTCTATTTCGTTGCGCTCTTCGAAGAAATCTCATTTATATTTAAGCTGTTGTTGCCGTAAATAAATTATTTAAATTGGTCTTATCTACAGTTCTCTTGAGGGGGGAAAGTATTGTAAGAGATATGGTTCTTTATTTATGCACTGCATTGGCTTAAAATGGCAACATTGGGGCCTTCAAGAAGGGTAATATTAAAAGACAAGAAATGAATAAATTATGTACATTTTTATGCATCGTTTATCATCGAGATGAGTATTTTTACCCCTTTTCTTCATGGTTCAATACTTGATCTTGACACGCGTGGCATTGAGCAAATTGCATCTACTATTGACCATGACCTGGCTGAACAAATTTAGACTCAGGTAAGTAATAGTTCTATATATAAAAAATATAATGTCTATTCATTTCTACAAGTAGGTAAACTCTCGACTACAGATTACTAAATAAGTAAATAGTTATGCCGCGGTTTCCACCTAGTTAGGGAAATTAATATCTTCTATTCATAAAATTATACAAATTACGCGTCTAATTAAGGTAATGTCTTTATGACCTCATGTTAAACAGTGGTCTTAAAGAAAGTGTACGTATAAGTAGTCGAATAAAAACAATACAAGTGTGGCCTGAGAGAAATGGCCACATTATAACTGTCCCGCCACGCTTCGCCTGTCTCGCGAAGAAGCGTGTAATTAAATATGGTAATATAATTTATGAACCTCTTTAATCGATGATAAGCTTCAGTAAAAAATTAAACAGCTTTTAACGCGATTGTTGATTATAAACAGAGTTAATTTGAGTTATTGCGTTGGAATAAAGATGGACTCGTTGTTCTGATCATTAAAGTAAGAAAATATTAAATGGATATTTACTTCGTAGACTTCTTGTTGATAAAAAATAAGATTTTGATATCAATTTACATTCGCCATAGATACTGAGTACTTTTAATAGCTTTACAATAATAAAAAAAATCACGAATTTGAAATGTAATTTTATAAGAAAGAAAAAAGAAAATAAGTCTCGGTGAGATCTCTGTACCAGCAGTGAGTTGTAATATTTTAAGAAATAAATAAATTAAATTCGCTCGTTTTACGTGCCGTTGTCACGGGAAGATGGTATCACAATATGAAATTTGATTATTATTGGACTTTTATTCATCATTTTAAGGGCAAGCTCCCTAAATTTTATGTGAATTTGCATCAATATTCTGAAACAGTCACACATACAATCAAAATGGAAATTTAGTATATGATTTATTGGGTCTTTTTCTTTCGATGTACAAGACAGAAACATAATTGTAACATTTTCGCTCGATTCAATTTTTATTCAAAAATGATGCCTTTTTTAAGGATTATTACATTTTTTTTAAGATTTACTTGGACTTTATGTCTAAAATAAATGTTAACAGTAAGAAAATAGAGTTTACTATTGAAGACCAAGATATTTTTTCTCCAGATCAATTATTACTTTAGTTATAAACGAAATAAGAATTGAGACTTACTTTTCGAGCTCGAACGCGATCAAAGAGCGCACGCGATATTCAACTTTATTACGGCTGTATTAGCGTCTAGTACCGTAACCGGTCTCTCAGTGCCAGAAATGAGAAAGGGAGCCTCCTCTTAACCGCGGTGTTTCGAAAAATTCTCGAGTTTCTTTCCTCTTTCATATAAGGCAGTGTTGCCAACCTCAAAAAACAAAAAAACAACAACTCGCCTAAAAAAAAACAGTAGAAAGCGGTAGGTAAAGAAAAAAAGGCAGATTTCATAATTTTGCTCATATAATTAAATAATAAACAACTTTCTTAGTTACTAGTTACTCACATAAATTGATATATTTATAATCACAGCAACATAAAACAAAAATCAAAGTAAAATTATTTTTTAGTTTCATTTTCAATTGCCTTATCTTCAATATTTTCACACTCATTTTTATTTTTAAAATCATACATGTTTTTGTTGAATTTCTTCATGTGCTTTTCTGTAGCTTCAAATGAATAGCAATCAGTTATTTCGGATTTAGTGTGTAATACTCCTTTAATAGTTGTAGTCGATATTCTATTGGGTAATTTGGTTTTCATAATATTTAGTGCGTAGTGGTTATCAAAAAATGTTTGCATAGTAGTGTATTAGGTGGCGCCGAACGCGAAAAACAGTAGAAAATAGGAATGAAACAGAAAACATGGTCATCAATGTGAAAACAGCAAATCTACTGTTAAAACAGTAGGGTTGGTAACACTGATATAAGGCAAGTAACTATGTATATGACTATCTGAGTTTACTCATACTAGAGCTACACATAATTCAAAACAGTGGTTTTCCCAAAATATCGAGTTTTTGTATAGGTACATTACCATACACAATATGTGGTCTCTAATGTTTACCTATATACGGGTATAACAGCTATCTAACAGCGCTAATGGTTCCCTTGTATAAACAGATTTTACTACATTTTGTTTATAATGGCCACGTTTTAATTAAAACTATCTTTATCTTAATGAACACGGGAACTGACGGGGGCAAGGATATTGTAATTTTTTTTTAATTAATACCTGCATTTATGGTACGAAAATTGCATAAACTTAGTTTATAAACTGATGGTATCTTATGAGAGGTTAGGAAGTTCAAGTTATATATTTACTGAAAATTACCTATACATATTTAATATTTATATTAATAAATATTTGTATTTTTGGTATAGGCAATAAGAATATACACATGTGTGACCAATAATATCTACGTGCCAAAAATAGATAGGGAATAAAACGAGATATTTCATAAACATAATTTTATTAACTATCTAGAAGAAATAAAAAGCAGTTGTTAGTACAAACACACTAATGACTAAAGTATTAAACGTATGTTTGTTTAAAACAAAATTAAATAAACACGATAATTAACCTCATACACAAGTTCAATATGACAATAGAATCGGCACAATCAAGATAACATAACCCCTTGTAATATTCACATCTGCGAACGTGGTCGAACGGTGAAACAATATCCATCCACACATGATCCCTGGCAAACGCTTACCTACATACACCAGCTTTGAGAACGTGTGGGGTTAGAGGGATCAAGTTAAAATGGTTCAGGTGCAACGCGTGACCAATTGAATTAGAGCCGCACGTAGCGTAGGCACTCTTCGGCTTCTGAGTCAGAGCAGGGGTCAAGCTAAATGGTCGGTAATGTCATACAAACAGTAAATGCGGTAATGATTGTTGCGTCATCGTTTATTCAATTGTTCGATGGTTACATGTTGTTGATGTTTGAGTCGCAGGTCAATACTTTGGTTGTAAAAATGCATGTGTTTTGTTACCTGATTTAACTTTCATTGGAGGAAATCGTACAAGAAAAACACTTTTAGTTAAAGCTTCTATATTATTGGAACACTCAAATGTTCTATTGGTAAGTGATAGACGGTCATTGAAAACTGCAAAAGAATAATTACGTATGTTTCAATGTCTTTAAAGTAAATACAGTTCCTGCGATGGATAAGATAATGTAATTGCCTTGGTATATAAGTCTTAAGAACCTCTAACCGATGTCAATGCAAAATAGACAAATATCTTAGCGAAACAAACAATGAAAATGATTCCAACCCTGTACAAAGCCTTTTACCTAATGAAAATCAATCTCCAGAAGCAAATTGATAACTCCATTCAAAGTAACAGTAGCTTATAACTTAGGATAATCATATAAGGTAATAAAAGTACATATATCCATGAGCCAAGAAGTCCGTCAGAGGACAGACGTAAGTAATTGGAAAACTTTCAGGCCATGGAGCCGTGCACTAAAAGTTTGTAAAAGTTTAAAGTAAATTACGAATAAGTTACTTAATAAGTATAGCATATCTTGCACCTAAGGGCAAATGAAGCAGTTTTTTTTAAATTGAAATTTGAGGGAGATATTGATGTGTAACTTTTAAGGAACAAAATTAAGTTTTTATTTGGGTTTTCTAATTTTGATAAATCTGTACATTGCTGATCGCGTCAAATATCGATTAAAAATTAAATGAAATTTAACGACATTTTATGATCGTCTTAATCTATTTTTTAGCTGCTTTGTTTGTAAATGATTGTTTAGTATCTATTATATGTCAGCAACGTAGCTTTCGTTATATAGAGTCTGAACATAGACGAACTAGATAAAAACATAGTTTGCAAAACAAGTTATGTCATACGCAATAAGCGAGACCGAAATTCATCGTTATATTTTGGGTCGTCAGCTTTTATATACGGAGAAGTTTGACGAATGCTCTACATGTACCTACTGTGTTTCAATTTCATTTTAGTGTATTCGAGTTTGGTACAGATGCACACTACAGTTTTATTTATAGATTTTCAGATAGATAGGTGACCAGTCTGATGCATCTTCTCTAGCGAAATGTTTTACTTCCACTAACGAGTGTATGTGAATTTTCTCGGGCGATTTCTGTCCTCTCGGGGATATTTGGTAATGTTTTTAATAGTTCCCGAGTTTTACTATGTACTGTAATAAAGTCCCCCACGGATGCCTAAAAATTGTTAACATCTCATAAAGTACTTCGTTTCACAGCAGCTGCTCATTATTACTTCTAAAAGAAAACATTAGAAGATCAAGTTGGAGCACCTACACCGGGTCTTAAATTCTTAATGGACGGAGTGTTTACATTAATTTTGCAGCGTCGCAAAAAGTCATTTCGCCAATTTCACAAGTCGGTAATTGTTGACGTAGCGACGCGTTAAATTGGAGCTGGGAAGTTATCAGAAAGTGTACAAGTTTGAGATGGTCTGACGGGTAGATACATAAGGAAAACTGTGAATTGCTACCGAGAAGTCTTGGACTGGGTTGACTTTTTCTTTCTTTTTTCTGATGAGTTTTTTTTGGGGACGGTTTGTTTGTTGTTCTGCTTCATGGGATATTTGAAATGTCCCATTAATATATTGAAAGTAGATAATTCTAATTAAGATAAGAAGAATGTATGCAGAGTTTGTTGAGTAAGAGAAAGAGCAGCGGAACTTCGTAACGAAATATCAATGTTGTCTAATAAAATGTTCCTATAATTTTTTAGCCAAAACAATGTTATTTGGGGAATAAAAAAAAAGTGACAGGTAACTATTAAATGAGTACAAATCAAATGACTAGCATTTATTACTTCGTGTAGATTTGGAAGTGGCATTATTTTGAAAATGAAGCAGTATGGAACTAAAAGCATGGCACATACAATTTCGCGGAACGAGCACTAAAACGGGCCCATTACGCGGCGTGACCACAAACTTAACTCGTTTTATACTCGTCTGTTTAACAATTATTACTCATTTAGTGAACGACAATTTCTCTCTGTAGATGTTTTTGCGAAAATTTTGTTGTATTGTGATCAGTTTGGTTCGTTCAATCATTGTTTTGTGAATAAGATTTTCATTTTCTTTTGGGAGTTTACTTGTACTTGTGTAACTTACAACTTGTAAGGTATATATGGTGGTAATTTATGTCAACGTTCTTAAACAGTACATCGTAGTATGTAAACAATCTAATAACAAAATGTACAAGTAGTGGTTTATTACACAGTGTAAATATAAATTTTTAAAGCAATACCTACTGTCTGATTTGATTACTTGTCAATTTACACGTTGGCGAGAGTAAATAATATCGACATGATAAAAAATCATCGTTACTTCTGCCTGTCTATGCTTACAATTTGAGTGCACCGTAAAAATTTCATACGAATTCACATGATGAATTCGAGCAATGCAAAGAAAGTCGGTTCGCAGCTAATCAACGTCAATCTACGGCATTTTAATTTTTAATGAAATCTCTGAATTCCTCAGCATCGGGAGCGCTATTAACATTGTAATGTTGTCGCTTGATTGCACACAAGTCTCGTGTGTGTGTTCATGGAAATACGTAATTGGTTTCTCCTTACTTATATTATAAATCGGAAAATTACTGTCTGGCGGTCTGTCGTTCTGTTGGCCTGCCTGCTTGCCTGGCTGTCTATCTGTTCGTCTATATCTGTGTATTTTCTTAATGCTGTATGCTTCATGCAACAACTCTACTGATTTGGATGAAATTTGGTTACAAGTTAGTTTGAGACATAACAAAGGACATATGATAGGTTTTCTCAGGGAAATCCCAGAGTAATGGTGATTATGACAGTTTTATTTTACTACGCGGGCGAAGCCGCGGGCTGGAAGCTAGTACATATTTAATAGTAAGTAATTGAATCATTGAATCGCCATACGCAGTCTCGTTAATTATCGGTTGAGTATCGACTGTGAGGTGATTAGAATATAGGAATTCATTTGCATACATTTAGTGATGTGCGACTTTTCTCTTTAGCTATCGATAGCAATTCATGTTCTACTCGTGAAAGGATTGGTTAATTTGGCAAATCTAGTTTATATTCTTTTGATGTTTATAAATAGGTGCATATGTAGTTCATGGATTCCTATCTTGTATAAATGCTTAAGATACCATGTATTTATTATTTAATTTATGACATTGTAGGAAAAATTTTCTTTCCAGTCCCTGATGATCAATTTTTCACATGATTTAATAATGAATATGTCTTGTCTTTAAAATACCAAAATAAATGAAATTCTCACATATTTCAGTGTAAAATGTCTGTAAAATATCGTTAAGGTACGGTAGTGCTGGACAGAGCTTATAGTTTCAGGCTGAAGTTAAAAGCATGTCTGTTCAGACTTTTATTTTGTCCTTTTACTCCTACTGAAACTCACGACTTGATAAAGTGAATGGAAATCGTGTTAATTGAATTGTAAAATGTAAGGTTTAACATGTATATTATATTATGAATGAAATTCGTAAATGTGCATCGTGATATGGAGTGTCGTTATTATGTTTTGCTCATGTAAATTAATAAAGGGCTGGTGTTAGATTTTGACATCAAGCAAAAATTATTTCCTATAGTTATATTTGCAATGTACTTTGATTAGAAAATCAAGCAGGAAGAGAAATATGAAATCCAAGCGTTTATTAGTAATATAACTACAAAACTACTAAACGTAGGTGATGCTATTAATAATTAAAGTAAAAGTATTATTCATATAAAATGTGTTGAGAAATACCTACGTAAAAACGTAGCAAGCGTATTGTTAACAGATAATTTAGTTGTTACGTCTGGTTACGAGCGCTCCATAATAAGGCATAAATCCAGTGGCATTATGCGTATCGCGTGTCAATCGAAGACTTACAAAAAATATCGTAATGTACGAGAAAGTTTATTGTTTTGTGCCTTTTTGTTGCCAAGTGCTGATAACAACCGAAACAAAGGTTGTTAAATATGGCAGAGTTTTAAAGGTTGAGGAGAGAAATTTTGCATAAAATTGGCCCTAGTAGATTTATTTAAAACCTAGTGCACTATACTTGTAATATTCTTCTTGTAGGGGTGAAAGGTGATATTTCTTCAGGGAAAATCTTTAGAACAGACTGGCCGGTTGTCAGGCTTTCAAAGGATAACAAAGAAAGTAAAAAAAATCGTGTTATACATTGAAATAAGATGTCTTTAAGGAATAGAAGATAAGAAGTAATACCACTATACCTACTGGTGTTTAAATGATTTAGACGCTAGCATGTAGAACGGAATAACAGGCACATGGAATAAACATTTTATCATCTCAGAGGACTTCTATTTACCTACTGTGTGTTCTGACCGCAATTAGCCCTATATTCTACTACTTTCTTATATAATATATAAAGTGTTAATCATAAATAATTCGACATGGTTCACTGAATTGGGCGGGAAATTAAACCCACAAGGATACCATTCCCAAAACTGTCAAGCATTGTGTTAATACTTTTCCTAAAACGCTCCATTGATTGTAAGAGCAAAACCTTTTATGGTGTGAAATGTC
Organism: Colias nastes; assembly: GCA_907164665.1. Classification (NCBI taxonomy): domain Eukaryota; kingdom Metazoa; phylum Arthropoda; class Insecta; order Lepidoptera; family Pieridae; genus Colias; species Colias nastes. Next base: position 1,038 of record CAJQZM010020370.1, on the reverse strand, counting down.
ACACTTAAAAGGGTTTATTTGAGATACCCATATTTTTCAGTTGTGTATTTACGTTTGAAACCCTTTTGTGAAGCACTATTGTTTTTTTTAAATTGTTGTAAGTTGCTCTTAAAGGAAATGTTCAAAGTGATATCGGAGATCAAGAATTTTGTTATACTGTTTGTAAAAACCGAAATGCTGAATTAAGTCGTCAATACCTATATCTCAATGAAAAAGAAAACAATTTGGTAAACTTACAATTATATCTAGATGAATATTATTTTAATTTATAAATAGAATAATGTAATAATGAAATTTTATTAAGGGTCGATTTTTCAATTGTTGGTTAAAATTTATCCGTCCAATAAAGTATTACACGAACATTTTAAAATGTCACCTGTATACTGTCAAATACGGACAAATATAATATATTTTTGAAATGGTAGTTTAATACGTTATTCAATGAATAAGTTTTAACCAAGGATTGAAAAATCAGCCCTTAAATTATTACTTTTCCTTAACTAATATATCCTCGTAACGTTCCAATATAGTACCTACTGTATTTTTATTTGTTTTACAAAATGAAAAACCTGGAATCGAACCCCATCCAATCAACAATGACCACTCCTAGTGGTGCATTAGCGTAATTGAGCTGAGGGTAAGCAAGTCAATTGGGATTGAAAGCAATTTAATGAAGCAGAATAATTTACACTGATTTGTATTTTAAAACAAACGTCTTTAGGGAAATTTATTATTAATTGTTTATTTATTTAATTATTAATAAAAAGACTTAACTTGAATTTTAAGGATATTAAATGAATTGGACGTTGTTCACCTATGAAATAATGTTTCTTTAGCATTACTCTGTATAGTTTTATGTTTTGATAATTTTGTGTAACTGAATATGATGATATAGGAATTAGGAAATATCTGGTACAAACTATTGATTATGTTTTTAAAATACGAACACTACGCTACGATTTTGTAAATGTTTAATATCATTACATATTAGAATGATCCATTGAAATGTTACATTTTTTAGGCCTGACCTTGAGTTTT
>CAJQZM010020369.1:0-32423 GCA_907164665.1 Colias nastes | reverse complement strand
TTAAATAAGTTTTTCTGGGTGATAGCAACTAAACCAATAATTCCTTTAAGGGAGCTATTTAAACTCTAATAATACGAATAAAAACTAAAATATAGGTAAGTCAATGTGAGACTTCCACGAGACTTCGTTGTTAACAAAAAATATTTAAATATTTTTTCATCAGCTCTCACATGTTCAGCTTAACAGCCAAACATACTTGATATTTCTATACAATTTATAAAATATCGCAGTGTCCAATAATTAATGTATTGTCATAATGAAAATAGCTCCTAAAAGCACTCCAACACAAAACAACAATCCGTGCTCACAATACACATCCCATGAGTAAAAATCCGTGTCCCAAAATACAGTGAAACTACTTATCTTCATAGTCCTTCATAAAAACAATACCCAATCATATCCTATCAACGCTAGTGTACTGTGAAACAGACCTGCATGGTCCAGGGGTTTCATACAATAGGCGCCATTGGACTGAAAACTAGACTTTAATTAAAAAGGGTTGTCCGGAGTGTCGCTGTTATATTTATCATAGTTATTATCGTCGAGGGACTGTTTAGGATCGTTGTAGGTAATAGTGATATTATATTTTAAGCAATGATTTAAAATGTTATAACAAAAGGTAATTAACTAATTATTAATCGTAAAACCTTCGCCTTTGAAGTAAAAAGTGAATCAGCTTTTTTTACAGAATTTACAATGGTTCAAAAGTTTAAATTAATATATAGGTAATAAATATTTACAGATACAACCAGATTTATTGTTTCACAAAGAATGTATGTATTACCATAGTATTATATTATGTTTATAATACTAATAATAATAGTAACTATAGCGATTAATTATAGGTATTTGATTTATTTGTCTAAATACGGAAAATCGTGTATTTAAAACCACTTATATAAGCCAAGAAAGGCTAAACAACTGTAAACTGCTTAACGAAATATAAATCGTTACAAGGAAGGGTATAAAAATGAATTTTCCCTCTTAGTATCATGTGCCTATCTAATAAACATTCTTTATGCCGAATAAAAACTATTTCTTTGTTTCTTTATTTATAATACTATCCTCAATATTTAAATGCAATAAGTAGTTAATCCTATGTCGCATTAACTATTGCATGAAAGCAGGTAAAAAATCGCGCTTTAAATCCGTTAAAACATTCCACAAAACCTTAATCTCAATTTAAAACACCGCAGATAACTCTTTCCGATATAACACATACATTACCGTGTATTGTTATTTTATAGTCCAACAGTGACCTATAAAAGTTCCCCGGAAGGCTGCTTAAGTGAAATTTGTGCTCGTGGAATTTTTCCAACAAAACTGATTCTCATAATATATTATAGTGGCTGGCCAATAATGTATAGTTTATCAACGCACTATGAAGTTATGAGGCGATTTAAGGCGATGTTTTAGTTTTAGTTTATCGTTATTATGGTTTAATATCTTTATGTGTTTGGTTTTTGGTTAAAGGTTGCTGTTTAAGCAGTATATTATTGTTAGTGGAAGCATTGAAGGAAGGAACAAATCTGTTTATAATCAAACTTTATTCATGAAATTGTAATGACACTTATTTTCAGTGCGCATGCATGCTATTTGACCGAAGACAATGGTCACGTTTAAATTAAAATAATGAATCAAAAAAATGTACAATAACTAATAAGGAATGAACGTTTAAGCGGAAGAAAACACTGATAACGTCGCTTTTAACAAGTAAAGGATTTTTTGGAACTGCTCCAGCCGTGTTTATCTTATCTGTTACAGTCATACAAAACACTTACAACCAAATAATAAGTACGATGTATTACACCATCTATTAATTAAATAAAATTCCCACAAATTGCGATTTAAAACAAAACATTGTTAAACCCATTCAATGATTAACGAGAAACACGAGCAGAAAAAGGGAAGTTACAGTTAAATAATATAGGTAGCATTTACGCTGATTAAATTCCGGGTATAACCGGGTACAACCGGCTGTAACCGGTTCGGCCCGGTGGAAGCCGGTCGTGAATTAGCGGCGGTTTGATGGGGAAGCCTTTTAACGAGCTCATTAGTGGGCCATCCGTTCCGTTATTTGTAATTAATTGTTGAATTCAAAACGGATTGCTTGAATTTCTAATTACTTAATGTTTAGGAGACTAGATGTTGTTTAGGACTTTTTTAAATTTTTCAAATATTTCAGTAGTTCCGTTCTTGTCATATCGTTAACCGTTACCTACGATACATTTAATACAGTTTTCCTTTTTTAAAGCAGCTTGGTTGAGTGTTGTTTTTATAGCGACGTATGCAGTGAGCAGGTGAAAGTCATAAAATTGGGATATGAAAGTTCAACCAGCTGATGATCCTTGTAGGAGTATATTATCTGTATTATTGAATAAATAAGGAACTCCAATTTATCAAGAAATTTATTTTTATATTCACTGAAAGTACTTTTCATGCGCCATAGCATTTAACGGTGAACAAAAGGATATCAATTTCTTACTACTTTCATCTTTTAACAGCAAGAAGCAATGATAATAAATAAAATATAACTAAAAAGGGTGTAGATAGGTTAACAACACAACATTCGATCTTCAGAAACGGCACACAAATACCTAAACGACAAGATGTCAAAGTAAGTTGGTATAATTCAACATTCATAAGTTAAAGAAATATATTGGAAAAATGTCGCTAATTGGTCAAATATCGTGTCAATCCCGGAGCGATAATAACCTATAGACACCTTTTACTTTTAACTTTTACTTTTATTATTATTGGTAAGGAAAATTAATAAAATATTAGGTAATCTGAGTATTAGTCGACGCAGACGACGTAGAAGCGTCGCGTAGGTTACGCGTAGCGTTTAAAACACTTTTTCAGCTAAATTCCAACAAAAGATTCGCTGTAAAATCCAAAATCTTGAAAGTAATTTTCAATTTATCATCATTATAGTACCATTACATCTAGGTTCTTAATGCAAATGCATACTGAAAACCCCGTGCGGTGAAAATAAACTTCGCCGACAATTCATGTTGTTTCCCCATTTAATTAACTAGTTTTATAAAGCTTTTGAACGCTAAGTTTGTTGCTAATTTTGTTGAGTTTATGTGTGTTTTATTACGGTGCTGTTTTTTTTATTTTTGCTTGTGTGTTTTTTTTGGTGTTGCGTTTATGAGACTTCTTTGTACACATTTACTTATAAATGAGTTGTTGTTGGATATAAAATTTTCAAATTTAATATCTATCGAGTGCAGTTAATGTTTATTTGAGATTGAGGAGGTTATGCAGCTAAAAATATGATAAACATTTTAATAATAAAAATTATTATTATGAAACCAAGTACGTCATGTATTAATTTTCTTTGAAACGTTCACGAGTACTTTTATTTCAAATAATAATAATTATTAAGTTTCAAGCGCACATACATACGATATAATATTATAACATATTAAAAGAAAATTAAAAATATACCCGTTACAAGGAAAAGGGGTTACGTACCCCTTTAAAAAGTTTCACGATACAATTATAAAAGGTGGCATTAATTAATATGAGACTTACTTTACGTACTCGTTTATTTTTCTTGATGAGAGACCCTTTATTTTATTTATTCGGTTATTTTATAATGGTATGTAAGATTTTAAATTTGAGCCCGTAAAAAATTGACTGACCGGATGGCTTAGTTGCCCTGCCTTCCAAGCCAGTGGTCGTGGGCTCGATTCCCACCCAGGGCAAATATTTGTGTGATGAACATAGATATTTGCTCTGTGTCTAGGTGTTAACTATCTTTATAAGTATTTATTTAATATTATATATTACATATTATGTTTATCAGCCATCTGGTTTCCATGTGTGAAAATTGTCCTGAAATATTTACCTATTTATTTAATTGTACGTATTTTATTCTGGTCTTATGTCGTATATTAAGGTCATCTAACATAATTATTATCCTTGTTTTTGTTTGTCACAATGTAATCAGTATCTTAATATACCAAAAAAAAGTGCGTGTCAAGCACACGTGTCAGAAGTGAAACTTCTTTGGCAAGTTTCAAAGACACCAAAATCGACGGCTTTCTCCATGATGTGATGTCATTGCCATATGAAATGTTACTCTCAACGCGCCTAATTTTAAAAACCGTAATAAATATCTTCAAATATTCCTTTAACACTACTCGTAATTTGTTAAACATAAAATAACTTTAAATCTAAAAGTTTGCTCTGAACACTTAACATTTTTGCGTGCATACTTGCAAAGTTTCAACGTTATTAGTAAAATTAACAACTTGTAAGTAATAAATTTTATGTAAAATATGTTACGATATTTCGGTAACTCCATTAAGAAATTGAAGGGAACTCGGAGCGTTACGTCAATTGTAAAGTTTTCTCCATACCAGTATGGCTTATACATGGGTGATTTAAACCGACTTGAAATAAGAAGGGTGCAAGAATACACGTATGTGCGTGGAATCACTACATAGTATAAAACAAAGTCGCTTTCTCTGTCCCTATGTCCCTTTGTATGCTTAAATCTTTAAAACTACGCAACGGATTTTGATGCGATTTTTTTAATAGATAGAGTGATTCAAGAGGAAGGTTTTAGTATATAATTTATTAGATTTTAGACAAAGTGGGCGAAGCCGCGGGCGGTAAGCTAGTACAATATATTCAGACATGTCGACAATCAAAAAGTGTACAGTTTCAAATTTCTTTAAAACCTGATTTACTGGTTTACGAATAATTGGTATATTAATTTTCACGATTTAAAGTTCTATCCATATATGCATTTTCACAGAGAAGCTTAAAAGCAACAGTGAACATACAATCTGTTCCTATTGGTTGTTGCGCCGTAATAATCCAAATAAAATTACCTATAGCTATCAGAAATAATATTACAAGAAATGTTATTTTAAAACACGTACAAAGTAGCAGTTCAAGCCTCAAGGTATTTAATTGCCACGTATGAATTTCAATACTATTTGCGATGACTTTCAAAACAAATTCAAACTTTTTCACTTCTTTCATTCCTGTCAATACATTAACAACTTTTTTCACAACACATTACTGATTACGTAACATTTATTTTTTAATTGTTCCCTTATAGCCCAGCAATGTACATCAAAATGTTCTAACAGCTAAGCTTCTAAACTAAGGCGAAGTTTAGCAATTTCGATATTGCGAATTCTCTAAGTCGAGAACATAGTAGTTCAGTGGAGTGGAATCATCGCTAATCTACATAGCTGGCTTTGGATCATCAATGTTACGTATAAACTATAATAATATAGTTGTTTTTGAAACTAGTGAGATTAATTAGGTCGTGTAACATCGTTCTGTAATTAACACTTCCAGAAATAGAGTACCTATATTAATTCATATTAGTTTTGGTAAATTTGGTAGGTTATAACGGTACTTCTAAAGTACCTACTTAGAACAGTTATTAATATCACTATCACTACATAGTATAAAACAAAGTCGCTTTCTCTGTCCCTATGTATGCTTAAATCTTTAAAACTACGCAATGGATTTTGATGCGGTTTTTATAATGCATAGAGTGATTCAAGAAAGTTTTAATATATAATTTAGGTTTTTTACAAAGCGGGCGAAGCTGCGCGCGGAAAGCTAGTTAACAATAAATAGATGACGATTAGAAAATTAATAATTTTAGATACCACTTTCTACTGACCGACATTTGAAGGATTTAATAATATATATGCAGAACACGGAAGTAAATAGCGGTTCTGCTTTTATTTAGCGTCATTTAAATCTAAGACAAAATTTTATTTCCAAACTGTACCCAACAAACAACATAGAATTTTTAAATTCAAACCAGAAATAACACATCTACATTTACACCAGAAAATAACTATACGACCAAACTTCAACATTTACACCAAACTGTAATACCCTAAACAAATCATTTAAACCATTGCAAGGACATATCGATCGTGGATGCAGTCAAATATTTATTCCTAAAATGTTGTCCAGCATCGTATGGAATGTTACATCCATTTGGATCAACGAGAGCTTTTGACGCACCACCTGGTGTAGAATGCCTTTTTTCATTTGTCCACTCTTTGATTTAAAATCATGAGAGCATGACAAACGAACGGTGACAATGTTAAACTTTATTTGTTGGTTGCTGAATGCTTTCATCGTTGGGTTATTGATTTGCATTCGATTATGTACATTATGATTTAGAAGTGTAAAGGAATACTCACATACCTGCCGCAGGGGCAATACCGGTTGTTTCAGTGTTATTGCTTCAACAGTTACCTACTCATTTAATATCTCATAATATACTCATCTTTAGATTTATACTTCATCAATTAGTAAATCGACATACCTATGCTACGAAATTATTTATAACAGATTGAGTAAGTACGATGTATTATAGTGAAGTCCCATGACCCCTAGTGGGGTAAGGGGCAGATGCATTATACATCTGTTTCACTGATCGATTTTCTTTAGGGACAAGTCGGTGATCAGCCTTCTGTGTCCTGCCAGACCGAGACATTTTCTTTTCTTCGTCTCCACCGGGAATCGAACCCAGGACCCCTCGGCGCTACGCTCACGCGTCAACCACTGTACCAAGGAGGCGGTCATACGATGTCTTATACACATTATTAATTTTAATGATCACTTGCCACAGCATCCAAATAATCCACAATATTATAACATCGTTTTCGTTCAACATGTATCAAAAGTTTTCACAAGCCACTAGCTAGTAATATTACACATAGCTTTCCTATGAAAAAAACCTAATGCTATTTTTCTGTAAGTATACCGACCACGGCAAAGCCTAAAGAAAGATGTTTATCATATTTCCCCACATATCATAATCAATGTACATCCCTTTTAATATCCGATAAAATATACCTCTCCCGTCATGTTTTCCTTCACAAAAACTCCTTTATACCACTTTCTTTGTGGATCCTTTTGTAATGGATGCTTTAACTCGCGGAATTCACCAAAGCATTCCTTTGCTGAAGAATTATGGTTTAAAAATAGATTAACTGAACGCTATGGAAATTGCTTTTGAGCGCTCCTCAGCTATTAAACCCCTTTTTGCTGATTCAAGTTTGCAAGATTGTGAATAATGCTTTCATATTCAGGTACGTTTTTATTATCCTTTAAAATATTTTGAGGTTCCGAAGAAGACTATCTCCAGTGTGGAAAAATAGGTTAAACAATAGATTCAAATTTTAAATATTCAATTTATTAAGACCCTTTAGTTCTGAGTGAATTGGTAGAGTTAGCCATTTTTGGGGAAATATTGTATATTGATGAAAGCGACTATATTAATAACGACTTGTCGCAGATATAAACCTTAGTTAGTTACATATTTAATTTATCCATATTTTATTCATGTTCATTGAAATCTGATCAGCAGTTTTAGCCTTTTAAACCACCTTTAAACATACCCGTAATTGACAGAATGGTTATGACATATTGACATCAAATACTGAGCTCACAAAAGTGATATTACTAACACTTAAGATGCCTTATAATTTGGCATCATTAAAGAAAATATGAGACAATATCTACATTTACACAATATGAACAATAAAGCAATATACTATTTCGTATCAATTCGTAAGTGAGTCGCTCGCTGTGAAGTTCAGAACTCAATAAGACACACCAGATGTTAGTTGTTTGTCATAGACTCGAATGTTCAATTGCTTCGGTGTTCCAGCTGAAGATATAATATAGAAAATTTAGAATTGCTACATAGCTGTAGAACGAAATAATGCTTCCACAACTAATTATACTGAACGTTGCAGAGACAAACAAACAAGCTGCTGCATATTTATTGTTAGTACTAGTTATATTATCTGTGAGATAGTAAGGAATTAATAATAAGTACTTACTTACATTAAGATATTTTTATTGTTGAGTAAAAACCATGTACAAATATAAAAACCAACTACCAATGAACAACAATATGTTGAGTAATCACCAAAGCCAATAAAACTTCGTAACCACCAGTTTTACAAGGGACTTATGAGCCATTTAAATCTTTCTATGTTATAGTTGTTCAGTTTGTGTAATACATATAATTATATCCATAGCATGGAAAAAGGATAGGATAACAACCTTAAGCATGCAGTAACGAATACTCAATATAGATAGATACTCGATTCATCGGAACATGTGTTGCATCGTTGTATTGGATGTAAAATGAAATAGAGCCTTCCTACGTATTTATTAAACTGATGAATATGCAACTTGAAGTACATTTATTTAAATTTCTCGCGTGTTTTGTAGACGATGTAGTTTTATGAGAGTTTAGTGTAGACAGTTTGATGGTAAATTGGTTTTCTCTTTTTTTTTTCTTTTAGTTTAAATGGTTGTAGTGACTAGATTCGTGTAGTTGCAAATAGCTTAAACATAATATTTGATATACAGTTTTGAATAGATTTTTTTGATGCATACGAACATATCAAAAGTTAAGAAGGAGATAATAATATAGAAATAAGATAATCGTGGATGTTATGAGGTACAGTAATATTTCGTAGAGTATAAAATCATTTTGAAGGCTTGATGTTATAATGTTATCAGCCTGAAAGTGTTTGTGTATGTAGTATGTATATTATGTGTATGTAGATCTTTCAGGTAAAATCAAGGTTTTTGGCACTGATAAATAATGTCTTGTTATATTATTCTCATTGTAGGTAAACTTTAAATACTAAACTACAAAATAATGTCACAAACGTTTCTACAAAATGAAAATAAAAGCGACGAAGTGTAAGGGCAGTAAACATTATTAAAAATTCCACGTTCTAAAGTTATACGAATACAGAGACAAAGTGTAATTGTTTTTATAAGTGAGTGTACCTACATGTAAATCCCATGCTAGTGTCTGGGTGTAAGGTTAGGGTTAGATGGAAAGCTATACACAGGATATTATGTATATTTTTATATCTTCTGTTCTGTCTTGTGTGTGTCAGGTTTTTTCTATCTGTATACTTTTTAATGTTAATAGGAGAAGGAAGAACGGAATCCTCATAATTTACCATCATGAGATTGTTATTCATACCTTCAAATTCAAAATCCTAAAAATAGACAAAAGCTGCGAGCATACTCTTCAGGATCGATTTGCGGTTTTCATTCAAATGAATTGTGATTTTTTGTAAATATTTGCATTTTAAAACCAACCTTTGTTAGTAAAGTATCTTATAATATCAAAACTGCATTTAACGCTGAACTATACATATAGATATGGTCTAAATAAAAAAATGCTAACACCCTAGCGACAAGTACCTACGTAATTTCACTAAACCTTCATTACCTATGTTTTGCTACATAGTTATACTGTTGTAAATTATTTTTTGTAGTCGTTAAATAGGTATTCATTTATAGCATACAATCGCACAGTTCACTATCTAACCGCCGAGAGCGGCTCGTCCTGATCAAAGGCTTTGCATAGAAAATGAGAGTGGGTCTAAAACCTACTTTAAAATGTGCTAATTCCGGACCCCGGGTTTAACACTTAAAACCGTTAAAAGTGAATGCCTTGTGAGTTGCAAATAATTCGGTCTAAAAGACCGGACGGCAAGTTTTACATTTCCTGATTTAGGGGTCGTTAAGGGTTTGGGGCGCTAATGGGGGTTCCGTACTCTAAAGATAGGATGAGCCCTTTTGTATGTGTATTTAAATTCTTGCTAAAACATACAAACTACTTGGAATTTGATAAGACGATCTTTGGCTCTATGTTTTGATTTGTAATAATTATTTTTACATTTTTTGAGCTTTCGAAGTTTTCGTTAGTAATACTTTCTTTAATTCTTGTCTTTTCTTATTTCTTTCAATATATTTCAAATGTTTCAATAGTTTCACAATACATATTCATCATCATCATCAATTCATCATCATTCCAGCCTTTCAGGACGTCCACTGCAGGACATAGGCCTCCCTCAAAGATTTCCATAACGACTGATCACCAGCGGCCAGCGAACTGACGGACGGATGACTCCAGCGGCTCCCCGCCACTTTAATCAGGTCTTCTGTCCATCTCGTTGAAGGCCGTCCCACACTGCGACGTCCTATACGTGGCGACCATATTCCATTATCAGTCTTAAATTTATAAAGATAAGAACAGAATCTTACAGGACTGACTCCGACTCGCACTTAACCGGTTTTTTTGACTTTCGGAATCACAGGGTAGGGTTTATTAAATTATTATGGTTAAAGTAATTAGAGGGATCCTTTTATGTTCAGTGCATTTAGATAAGGAATATTTTTATTATAATTTAAATAACATTTTCCGTTTGAAAAGGTTTAAGTTATCTATTTTGCGCTTGTTATAGCTTTTGTATTTTTTATAGAAATTGTGAAATTTTTATCTATATTCCATTTTCAATTTGAAATTTTTAAAGGAGAATGGCGAACTAACTGTTACAGAAATCATAATATATTTAAAATTCATTATGTTAATTTTAATAATTATTTGTAAAATATTGACTTCTGATTCTATGGGAAAACAAATCTTTGAAAAAACAAAAGATAATTCGTCCACTTCCGGTCTTATCAAGCAAGTCAGTGTTGTCAGGAGTAAAATAGTCAAATATATAGATTAATTCGAATGAATGTTTATTTTTCATTTTTAGTTTTATTGAATTCAAGTGCTATAAAAATCAGAAGCAAAACTTAACTTTTTTTAACACACATCTTAATTTATTTAGGTCATTCTATAAAAAAATGTGTGCGTGTACTAGAGTACACACGTAAGAAGTGAAACTTCTTTATGACCTTATTTTTCAAAAAATAATTACAATATTACAGAAATATGTTAATCTAACACGCTCGTCGCTTCGCTCCTCGCTATATTTACACCGGCCGCTGCTGCAACTCGCTCGCTTCGCTCGCTCGGTTCGTGCGGTAGTTCTAAAATTCGAGTTATGGAGTTTTCAACTTATAAAGGATTTCGACTCGACAAACACGTGTTTACGTGAGTCATAGATTTATTATCGTATACTCCTTAAATGTTTTCTAAGAAACAATAGTGTACCTACTTACATTGTCGGCAAGTTCTTAAAGTCGGTAACTTATTTTTGTTCGAACAATAGAGGTAATAAATTCCTAATGATTAAGTTGTAAAGGTTGTACAATAAAACGTTGCTATGTTCGACATACAGAGCTCAAATTTAATTATTCGAGTCATAGAGTGAAAATATTTACCAAAATGGCTTGGAGGGACTCGGTGATTATTTCGACTAACAGAGGGTAGAGATTTCAAGTAATGGAGGTTTTGGTGTTTGAAGGGAAGGGAACAAAACATTTTTTCGAGATTTGGAGGTTTTTGACTTATCGAGGTTCGACTCAACGGGGTTCTACCGTATATATAATATGTGCGTCATTAATTTCTGACTGTTTCGAGATTTGGTGCAAAATAAAATAGTGTGTAAATAAAATTTGTATAATTAAATGAACAAATGAAAGAAAATAAATTAATTATACTAAAAAAGCATAAAATAAAATATTCTATATTAAAAATGTGTATCGATAAAAAAATCCGTAAATATAAAAATCCGTGTAGTTAAATTAAGAGGCATATATAAAAAGTGAATAAATAAAAATCAATAAAACTAAACAATTGAGTAAATATATATATCTATAGGCATATGTATATATTTATACAAGATATATATTTATACAGGGAACTTCTCAACGTGTTATCTATGAAATTATACTTTTACTCAATTGTTTAATTTTATTTACACACTGTTTTATTTTGCACCAAATCTCGAAACAGTCAGAAATTAATGACGCACATAGTCTATACATATAATAAAATCGTAGGAAAGTCAAAACTGTACATTGAATATTTTTTTAAAAGAATACATAATCCATGATCTATAATCGATATAGAAGCCAAAAATATAGTTTTTAGAATTTTTGTCTGTTTGTCTGTTTGTCTGTTTGTCTGTTTGTCTGTTTGTCTGTTTGTCTGTATGTTTGACCGGGCTAATCTCGAAAAGTACTGCATAGATTGACTTGAAATTTTGCATGAATATTACTAACAGGTCGGGTCAGGCTATAGGCTACATATTATCAAGCTATCACCTACGGGGGAGGAGCTGTGAACCTTTATTTTTCTTACGTATTCTCTATACTACGACAACGTACAAACTAAAGACTCATGTTGTTTTTGAGTAAGCCATGCTATTATCTATCTTTACACTATAAAAACTACGTCATTTATGTAATTTTGGCAGAGAAACAGTTAAATGAATATTAGCAGTATAAAGACAAATTTGAAAAAGCGCCATCTATGAAGTGTTACAAAAATCAAACACACGTTAACTATTGGAAATTAATAATCAAATGACGCATATATAAATGTTGTTTGACAATATCTAGATTGACACTATAAAAATTATGCCATTTAAGTAACTTGGGAAGAGAAACATAGTTTATTGAATGTAAGTTGTATAATGTTAATTTTGTAACAGCACCATCTATGAGATTTCGTAAAAATCAAATCAATTTACATGTTAACACTACTGAATACACTGTTGAAAATTAATAATTTAAATATAATCAAGTTATTTATTTAACTCTTTAACCCATATCTTCCCTTCCCTATAAGGTATATTTCGTGTAAATAATAAATATATACTACATTTTTTTAAAGAGAGGGTAGATGTTTATTATTTTAAGTAAAACTAGACACCATTATCTACAGTTAATCTAATATTGATTGTGTTCATTAGTTACAATTTTAAAAATCTTCATGTTTTATAAATTTACTAGCTTACCGCCCGCGGCTACGTCCGCTTTGTCTAAAACCTAATAAATTATATACTAAAACCTTCCTCTTGAATCAGTCTATCTATTAAAAAAACCGCATCAAAATCCGTTGCGTAGTTTTAAAGATTTAAGCATACAAAGGGACATAGGGACAGAGAAAGCGACTTTTTATAGGTACTATGTAGTGATATTTATAAAGCAATTGAATGCCATAAAACCAAAATTATCAAATGCAATCTTCGTGTTTTGTGAATTTTCACCATCATGCGTTCCCACAAAAGGTAAGTTGTTACTTATAGGTATTTATTTGTTTTTTGTTGGTATATTATAATATTACACTTTTAGAAAGGAATAATAAAATGATGAATTCTTTTATATATGACTTTTACAAGATTTTGAGGTGCATTGGAAACAGTAGTTTTTGATAAAATTTTATTTGTAAGTAGCTTTTTTTATAGATTTACAGTTAACTTTTGATTTTTTTATTTACAGATTCAATGTTCATTATATCTGTGGTATCTGGGAGACACCTGTTAACTCCAAAAAGTTAAATTTTCAGGAGAAGCAATTTAACATATTATTGGCTGCTAAAAATCGGATATAAGATATAAATGAATTATGTCATATTATAATGAAATATCATATATTAACCCTTTTTTTGCTTGTACAGTTTACAAAATTGACGCAGTAGTTTAGCGAATAATGTGACTTATCAGATTTTAACCAAAAAAAAATATTGCAGTGGAATGGACTTATCTCAAAATGAGCAAAATAAAAATAATGATTATTTCATTGCTATTCATTTAATTAAAACAATTTTACGTTATTTTTGTTATATTTCTTTATTTATAAGTTAATTTCACAATGGAATCACTCTTATGGCTAATTTTAATAAAAGTATGGACTTAACAGGAGTGTACATGCAACGAAAAATTTAAATAAAGGCACATATCAAATAAATACCAAAACAAAAGAATCACTCATTTGGATACTAATCATAATCTTCTTCGCTATCTGAGTAGTTTTCCAAAACAGAAGCTGATTGGTTTAAATTAGAATAGAAATCGCGATATACTGGATCAATGAATTGCATAAGATCCATTAAATCTTTAAACTTTTTGGTTAAAGATTTAATGGGTCAATCGCCAATCCTCCGACATATGCCTGTTCAGGGAGTAATGTTTCTAAACAAAATATACTTTGCCTTCCTCTTCTTTTCATTGAAAATGTCCTAAAAGGCTCTGATTTCTCCAATGAATACTTAAAACTTACTTCCGCTGATTTTTTTTTCAAATTTTAGCCAGAAAATACTTTTCCAAGCAAAAGATTGTTTTGAAGTGTCAATATTTTTTTTGACAAAATTCTTAGTAGTTTCGAAAAACCGTAAAATTCGGCGAGAAATTTTTGCTTGTCATTTTTATAACATTCAACTGCAATATTCGGGTTGTACTCTTTAACAAATCTTTCTATCAACGCATGATCACCGTCACACTAATAAAATGAGTGTGACCTGGCACGAGAAACTTGTGGTGGATTTCTTTAAGGGTAGATTTTTGAGCCAATGCAATACAATACATAACAGGTAATATACAGGGTGGTTCTAAATTACGTTGACAAATTTGAAAATAATAAATTTAAAAAATGGGACATGCTGCGTTGCTTTTGTTTTTTAATTATTATTTTCACATGATTTGGCGCCAACTTAAAGTTATTTGTGAAGAGAATAAATTAAAAATTAGTAATTTTTTGCAATAATATCCTTATATGGTAAGCGGCAGTGCGCTGTGCGAGATACTGCGACTTTAATACGATGTGCTTGGCCATCTTGGTGATCGTCCGGGAAGAGGCAGAAAAAGAACTCTGAGGACGCCTAGGCTTCGACATATCGTCAAACAAAGATTGACCCGCAATCCACAAGCCAAGGTAAGAAAAATGGCTCGAGATTTAGGTGTAAGTCATTCAACGTTGCAACGAGTTGTTAAAAATGAGCTCAAGTTAACAGCATACAAGCTGCGAAAAGCGCAGCGGTTGGGTGATAAAGATAAAAAAATACTCCTTGAAATATGTCGCTTACTGAAAGCGCGCTCCGCTGGTGAAGCGTGGAAAAATATTTTTTTCACAGATGAAGAAATTTTTCCGATTGAACAGTCTCATAACCGCCATAACGATAGAGTTTACTCTCCTGGAGCCTGGAGCCACATCAATTATCCCCCATCGGCAAAATGGTGGTTATTTTGAAAATAAATAGATATTTACATTAAAATAACACTGTATTTTAATTATTTAGTAGTCACCGTTATATATACCAAATTGGAAATATAAATCCAAATCTGATAAGTTGCAATAATTAACATGTAGGTATCTCATGTTTTTGGTACATACGCGGTAACTGGGACTTAACAAGTTTTAGTCCATAGGCATAAAGCTTGGAATTAACATTTATGTACTTGTTATATTAGTTATCAGGTTTGGCATCAAAAGTTACTATGATATATTAATGATAATTATAATATATCTTGATTGTAGCAAAAAATCTTGGATTTAACAGGAGTGTACAATTTTTTTTCATTTACTTCCCGTGGACGTAGAGATATCACGCCTGGATCAAAAAAATCTGCGCTTTCTGAACTTATCAAACATGTATCTAACAAAATTTTGCCAAAAATGGAGTTAACAGGTGTCTCCCAGATGCCACAGATATTATATCGCCTTTGGAAGACGATTTCTGCTGACAATTTTACAACACCACTTGAAAATTGATGATTTGATGATAAAGATAGTGGTAGCGAGGATTAAGTGGAAATTAGTAATCATCCGCTTCGTCAATTTTTGACTGAAGTTAATGTCCAACGTCCAATGGTTTAATCATTGGAAGTATCTCGGGAAATTTTGGAGGATATTTTTCAGGAAGGAGAGGAGGGGCAGCCAACCACATATCAAACTACTACGTTTTAGTATATATTGCCAAATGAAACGTAAATTTTGCACTCACAACTGTACAAGTAATGTTTTTATTTTGACTTTGCGGTTATCTCATTATAAAAAAGACGTGTGGCACTCGGGGACTGCCGCAGTAAAGCTATTGCATACACTGAGAAAAAAATTCAATAAAAAATATTAATAACTAATAAAATTCATATAAATCCTAGGACAATTAAAGTTCTCTAACGGCTACAAACGAGTTTTACTTATTGCATTTACTGACGCCAAAAATCCAAGTTTAGTTGGAATAAAAATGCCTGTTTACTAATAACGAGTAAAGTTTATTTAGTGCAAGTAATCCAACATACTTTCTGTTAATATGTTTTTATTAAGGCCAATAACATAAATATTGGTTACGCGTAATATATTTTTTATTCTTAGTACTTTTTTTCTTGGGTTTTACTACTCTTGTTACTTGTCTTAAGAATCTTGTGACTAGGATTCACAATTTAATGTGTGGAAATAATAAAGCAGTGATGTTATAACCAGTATTTTTTTATAGGCCCTATTAAAATTTTGACTTGTAATTAATATCTTTTATTGAAATTCATTGAGGTGTGATATAATTTCTAGTATTCTGTTTAATAGTAATTAGAAACGTTGCTATACTTATACCGCTAAATTTAAATACCCAAAAAAACTTCTGGAGGAGAATCTACACATGAATATGAACAAGTTTAACTATGGAACCGACTCCAAAAAGCGCGAAAAACAATCATGTTTTTTACTTAACATTTGTGCTTTTAGAGTCGGTCCTATAATTAAATTTGTTCATATTCATGTGCACGATTCTCCTCCAAAAGTTTTTTTGGGTATTTAAATTTAGGGGTATAAGTATAGTAACGTTACTAATTACTTTTACATATTGATGATTTCGATCAACTTTCTTCTTATTATACGAAGCTCTAATAACTAATGTAATTCAAAACTTTATTGTTTTTTAAAATAGTTCAGATAAGTAATAGTGAAAAATTGTTCGAAATCTTCATTTGCAGATAGGTGGACATAATAAATAAAATTTGATATTTTCCTGAAATAAATTTATTCTAATTAACCAAAAAATAATAATTGACAACATAATTTTAAGTAATAATTAATAAACTAAAAAATCCTGGGTATAGTATTCATGATAACAAACAACTTGCCCAACCGATGCTGAATTTTTAGTTTTTAGGCAACAACACTGCCACCAGCCAAGTAGTTTGTATTCAGTCTCAATGCCGCTGTGGCCACCCAGTTCTCTTCCACTAGGTGCTACGGCTCTAAGGAATTCCGCAGCCATGCGACTTTCTCCCTTAATTCTTCGTCGGATTCTGAAAGGAATCATTTATCATTTAAATTGAAAACAGCAATACCCGTAAAAGTAAACAAACTCGCTTTTCATTAAAACATACATTACCTGCTGATGCTGCTGGCAATCGTATTAATGGAGCTTCATCAGAATTCGATGACGAAGATGATGTTCTTGTCAAGGAATGTGAACGGGCCCTCTCGATAATTCCACGACTACGCAACTGCTCTACCATCAATCGACGACTTCAAAGTTTTCAGAACCTAAAATAATAACACTGATTTGAATGATGAAGAAGACCATATAAGTGTACATCATATCTACAGGGTGTAATCGTTAAGTGTGCACAGGCGATTGCATCAAAAATCTTTAAATTGATATCGAAAGTACTTAACCTAATGAGTAAAATGGCATTAATAATAACTTTTTTAAAAATATAACGTGAAATATCCGAAAATTTTACATTAAACAGTAAACACTCTCCTACATTTAGTATGAAATAGTAGAACGGTTTTAGTTTACTGATCAACTGACTTATTTCATCGTTGGTTAAAATTCTGAGTGTTCCAGAATCCACTCTTCCATCTAGACAATGCAATATACCAAATTACTTTAAGTATGAATAAGGTAATATAATGAACATTAATACATCGACTGTTCTAACAAAGAATAGTTTGGTACTGTGTTCTGGGGTGCAAAGAATAAATAAAACTATCTAGCTTCTAACTATCTACTTATGTAGTTTGATTAGGTACCTACTTACCACGAAATTGGGTTACATACTCCTGCGGGAGATCACTGGTTAATTGATCCATGAGTATTATTTTATTCATGTCCTTCAATTGTTTTTGCACTGCACAAATTATTTTCACTTGTGTGTTAAACACACGTGCTCTCACTGACGCTAAGCAAATGAGCAATTGAGCTGCAACAACGTCCCGGCCGCGCCGGCAGATCAAAGTAGGCATGTATCTTGTTACTAGTAAACTTTACTAATTCCAATAAAAGGTATATATAAACATTAATAGCCATAACTGTAATGACAAATAATAGTTTACTTCTTGAGGGAAAAATAAAACTAGTTCTAATTACAAGTTCACAAATTATAGAAATAAGAAATGCCATATTAGATATTATAGTTTTTTGTAATCGGTCATTTTAGTAAAACTCTTTTATAATCATAACTAATCCGTACCTCTTGATATTAGTACAGTACCTACAAATTCAAGGAATATTTATTAATACATGTAAAATCCTACAATCCCAAGTAAAGAATATTAATTTCGACATTTAATAAAACCCGTTTATTGGTATTATATTACGAAATTAATAAACTGTACTTGAAATTAAATTTTTTGTAGTTTTCATTAAAAATACATAGGAATTGATAAAATTTGATAATAACGCCATTTAATAACATTGTTATTAATTACGCCGAAATTTTTTCTCTCAGTGTAGCATGCCTTCAAGCCACACATCCGAGCCAGTCGGAGTGGGGAGCGTGAGGTTTTTTCGTTACGGAATTTCTCGATTCGGTCCCCACGCTCAAAACCCGCGATAGAAGCTATGCAATATAATATATCGTTAATAATATTTATCGTTATGGCTATCGAGGTACCGACCGTACTGGGATGAGAGTACATGATATACTCATCATCCAGGATTGCTTAGAGCATTTTCACACTGAAAAAGATGTTTTCTTTGAATCGTAGTTGCTTCATTTATTTATTTTTAATCATTTTACATAATATGTTTTATATTTGCCCATTTTCATTATATTTTATAAATAAAATGAAACCAACATAACTTTGTTGTGTATCATTTCTCTATTAATAACCCGTAGGCATATTTTCCGAGCGCCCCATTTCCGTGCGGTCCTGAAATTATAAAAAGTTAATGTATAATTTTGCCTAATATAAGCTATTTTTAGATAAAAATAACTTATTTATTAAAATTTAGTAGATAAAAGAAATTATGTTACGATTTTATGAGAAAACACAGTATATTTATTAGGCGGCGGTGATCTCTTCCAGGCAAAAGATATTCATCAGCTCAATAAAATTGAATAGTATGTTGTTAGTTATTCTTTAAATTCACAGATTGTAATGAGCATTTCCGCATGCAAGTTGTATCGTAGTTTAGATATATCATAGTTTTGACACATTAAAGTTCCAACAAAACCCTCAAATTTTTGAGCAGAGTTGAGCAAGATAATTTGAAAAATGTGCTGTGTTAAGTATTATAGAAAAGGTTAGTTCGTTGGTAATTATTATTTACATGTTGTTAGTAAAAACTTTGACTAACAGTCAAAGTATATTTTAACTAATACTACTTAATACTAACTAAGTATTATACTTATGTTCAGTATTTATCTGTATTAATATTGCTTGGTAATTAATAGGTATATTTTCATGTCGTATACCTAATTATAAACATAAGTTTGATGTGTAATTAGCTGGATTTATTTTTACACACTCACAGACTTATATTTTATGTTAAAATAGTGTTAATAGTGTAAATCATAATATTTTTTCACAATTAAAAATATTTCCTTTTTGCTGATGGTGTTGGCATTGAATTAAACCGCGCTGTCGTTTCGTTCACAAAAAGTGATGTTATGAGGATCATATTCGGTCCTCATATCATCAAAAATCTGTGCGAAAACAATAATCACGTGTGAGGCCCTCACGGCAGATCGGGGCGGTCTGACGCGAAGTAGGGACAGCGTTGTCACTGTATCGCTCTTGCCACGCTGTTCAACAGACTTATTCGATAGTTCAGTTTTGTGTTAAGACCGCTGTGACAACCAACCCGTGAGACAACCAAACCCGGTCTCCCCTACTATCCCGTGAGACCGAAACCTTCACTGAGAGGGTATGACGTCTCACAGCTGATCGCAAACGGCATATTTTACTATCCCGTGAGACCGAAACCCTCACTGAGAGGGAATTACGTCTCACTACTGATCACGACAGTCATATTTTATCTCGAGAATCTGAAACTTTACTCAATATGAAGACCGTTTGACAAATGATAGGGTGCATCATAATATTATTCGATCTCTTGAAGATGAACATGAGCATAAGCAATGACTAGAGTAGGGACGCGAATATTACAATTATTTGAGACAAGAACGATTAATAAAATTGTTTAATGAAAGATTAAGAATTGAAACTATTCGGTCTCTGGAAACGGACGAATAGCGAGAGGCCCGTCTTACTGCAGACAGATTTCGTCATAGTTTTAATGACTTAGAGGTAAACAATCTACGAATTCGGTGGTGTGGTCCGACAAAATAATATAAAAGTGGGTTTGCTTATAACCTCACAATTTATTACAGATCATCTTCTGTATAGGCGATATTAACGTAGTATGTTCTTTTTGTAATGCTTTAAAGTGGAGTAAGGAGACGGCTTTCGTTTGAAGATACACCGGAACCTTTGAAATCACTACTTTTAGAGGAACATACTGTGCAATCTAAACTGTTATTAGACAATATTCGCTCTTATAGTAGTGCGTTTCAAATGATCCTTTGGTGCTCAATAATTATCAGAAGGTCCTTTCATGCTTACTTTTAAGATACAAGGTCAAGTTTACCATTTGATAGGATCCCATTTGCCTGAAGGCCAACCTAAGTTTGTTTAAATATATTTTGTATTCGACTACAACGAATAGTGGAATACAAGAAATCAATATCTCTCAAATTTAAAACTGAACTCATTTCACAATTTTAGAACAGGTTAATTCGTATGTATGCAGTTTTAAATCGACATTAGAAGCTTTTCCTCAAGATGGTGATATCGGCACTCAGGATCTCCCTGGACGTGTTATAACGCCCAGGCCACAGTATTACAATTTTTCCTACAGTAGAGCAACGAATATATTTTCGCATAGCAACGGAGGGGAACTCGCGGGGGGTCAAGTGACACGGGCCACGTACCACAAACATGCTTAGTTTGTGGTACCAAGCGCGAAATAAATTCATCGTGTTTTTAGTAAAGTTACTATGTAAACTAACGTAATTTAATACTTAGGTACATATTCTATAATGGTGCGCTCAAACTATTAATCTACATTTAATTTATATTATTATTTGAAATACTAAGTAATGTAGAATTTAAATCACATTCATTCATGTTTTCTTCAGATTTTAAGATTTTCTTATCAGAGTGTTCAATTTTAATGTAGTTAAATTTTATAAGAGACAATAATTAAGAACATTCAAATATAAAGTGTCACGTATTTTTTTTAACGACGAATGACGAAAAACGACGTAATCGCGGACGAAGTCGCGGGCAACAGCTAGTATATACATATTAAGACAGAGGTTAAGCTTAAATAACTTGAAAAATAAATAACATGATCACGCCCACGTGTTGGTGTTTTAAAAAATTCAATCAAAAACTGAGGTTAACTTTAAATATTTTAGAAAAATAAATATGTACCACAATCAACATTCAAGCATTAGAAAAAAATTATACCATAATTCCACCCACGTGTTAGTGTATCTATACATACATATTATAATAAAATTGAAAAAATTGAAAAATACAATAAAAAATTGAGGTTAATTTTAAATTAAACTTAGAAAAATAAATACCATAATAATTACACCTAAGTATTAGAAAAAGAGATGTAATTACTTACTTTTTTTAGAAATTCACTGGAATTAGAATTAAAATAAACACAGATTTTGCTGATCACTTTAATATAATATTATCACGTCACTATAGAGCGTTGGAAATAAATACGAGTGCAATAGAAAAACGGTCAAGTAAAGTGGTAGGACGTACGTTAAAACGATACGCTATCCCTACTCCGCTGGAGAAAGTATACGTCGAATCACGCGTGGTAGGGATAAGAAAAAGTTGGCGCGTAACGCAAAAATGTCACGAGTACGGCGTAACGCAAAAATGTCACGCGTACGGCGTAACGCAAAAATGTTACACTAAATTTTTGTCCACCCCGATAAAGAAGTTTCACTTCAATAAAAACATATTTTACTTTATCAATAATAATTATAACATTTTTATTTAGGTAGCTGGCTATTAATAAATGTCAAATTATTAATCATAATTGTGTCAGTGATGACTGATTTGTTATGTTTGTTGATTGACTTTTGAGTGAAGTTTTAGGCCCTTCTCCCATTACGATACGCACAGGCGATTCAAGTATCCTGCAAGTCTCGGAGACTAGTCGCCGCGGAGTATCTCACATACATTTTTATGTAGGCTCGCACACTACTCTACTGGTATCCTACACGTCCGCGACTAGTATCGCACGACTCACCGTGTCGGTCGCTTTTGCGTCGCTTCTCGCGCGTATCTCTTCGTTAGAAAGATAAAAATGTCTAATCATCAAGTTGTAGTTCTCGTTCGGCTACAAAAACTCTACAATCTATGTTTCTTTCAATATATGGATGAATCCAGTACTTCCTACTCTTACGTTGGCGTCTTCTATTTCTATAAAAAAGAAAAACTGCAAGAGCTTCTTCGTCACTGGAATCGCTGATTGCTCGACATAACGACATAACTGTTGTTGCAATAAATAAATGAATTATTATTATTATTATAACGTCCGTCCACAAAAACGAGGCATAATATGATGAATTTAGTCATTTTTCAGTCGCATAATATGCGAGCATCGGGTAGCGAGCAAAAATCTAACTAGTATGTATTCTACTCGAGTATCGTATTCTAGAAGTATCGTACCCATTACGATACTTCTAGAAGGGCCTTAGTAACGTTATATTCAAAATTGATCTTAATCGTCTATTTTTACTCTAAAGATATTATTTGAATTGATTAGTCTTATTATGATAGCGAATCCTGATTCATCCATTTATAAAGATATAAGAAATGGACCTACCTAGTGATTGTTGATGTTTTGGTAAGTTAAAATGTGCGTTGAATAATAGATATGTGTTGGATCCAATATTTCTATTACTTGACTGTTCTTCTGTTACACTATTATTAGCTAGACAATGTAGATAGAAAATAAACTTACCTGGACCTAGAAAAAGGCAATGCTATTCATTTAATTCAAGCAAACTTACTTTTATTTTTGTTACTTTACACCCCAATATCTCTGCTATCCCATAGAACAGATCTATAATTATTATATTCATAGAATCTGTATATTTTTATCTATTTAATCCCCCAATAAATAAATAAATAAATACAAATTCATTGAAGCATTCAATCGAATTTATTGTTATGATAATATTCATCAAAATCAATTAAATAAATATAAATCCAGAACCACAATCCAAAAAATATAATAATATCTATTGTGTTAAATCTTTTTA
Organism: Colias nastes; assembly: GCA_907164665.1. Lineage (NCBI taxonomy): Eukaryota > Metazoa > Arthropoda > Insecta > Lepidoptera > Pieridae > Colias > Colias nastes. Next base: position 9,117 of record CAJQZM010020369.1, on the reverse strand, counting down.
TTACTGAATATTATTATTGTTAATATAAATTAATAATTAATCTATACTAACATTATTATAAAGCTGAAGAGTTTGTTTGTTTGCTTGTTTGAACACGCTAATCTCAGGAACTACTGGTCCGATTTGAAAAATTATTTCGGTGTTAGATAGCCCATACATCGAGGAAGGCTATATTATATTATAGGCTATATTATTTATATCATCACACTAAGACCAACAGAAAATTAGAAAATAAGTGCCACAGCTATTTTATGCTTTTACGGGTGTCGCTGATATTAAATTTTACGTAAACTTTGTTTACTGTTCCAAATAAAGAATTTTTCAATTTGAATTATTTTCACCATCATTTATAAACAAGCTTATTCTTCATCATAGATTAGTACATTTTTAGTGTGACACAAAAATACGTGTGAATTATAAAAGGTCTAAAACAAAGCGCGAATAACCTTCTTTTGTTTTGCCTCAGGGAGATGTTCTTTTAGTCAAGGGAGCGAAAATTACTTGGACGTTCATCTTTTATGACCTCAGTGTGGGGGAAAGCATTGTAAAAAGTCAGATAATTTGTAGAAAAATCGATTTACTCTTATGAATGGTAACATGTGTTTGATCGTATTTAATTTGCGTCAGTATAAGTTTAGAAATTATATTTATCGAATGCGATATCCACTACTTATAATATTATTTATCAAAATGACGAGTTCTTTCAAGCATCTGAATTAGACTTTTTTTTTTTTTTTACGTGTAGACTGGTTAAACCCGTAAAACTTCATTTTTACAATCAAAATATAACTGTTTACTATTTAGGTACACAAACACACACCCTTCAGGATTATTCCATGGTTTAATTAAGCCTGGGTTTGTAACTACAAAAAAGTAAGTAAGTATTTACAAAGTTTTAATTCAAACGATGAACCATCTCAAACATTCATCATTTGCGTAAGATTTGAGTATCACGATATAAAAATAATACATTTAATTCCAATCATGTGTGTTCCATGCTTTCGCTGACTTGTTCAAATTGTATTCAGGTTTAAAACAATTTATGAAAACAACACGTTCCCCAAATAAAAGTTGAATGGGTCTTTAATTACATTAGGAGACAGTTGAACATATTCAGTCCCCCCACATATTTGAGTCCCTAAAGAGCACACGCAATTCCCTTGCATTTGCCTCCATTTAATATTATGCAAATATGTTTTCTCGTAATCAGATTATTACTGACGTGATACAAAGTTTTGTTTTTATGCCACTGCTTTTGTTTTTAGACTTTATAACAAGGGGGTTAGGTCTGATTTTGAATGAGGTAAGCTTGTAAAGGCATTTCAGCTCGCGGTGGTAGGATAGTAAGAAGTAGTCAATAAATTATATGTTGTTTTTGTCAACTGTTCAACTCGGATTTGGATTAAATATTATTGTAAAGGTAGTTTGTTTTTGTTGGTATTTGGATCAAGCAAATAACACGAAGCACAATTGGGGACTACGTGAATTTTTAAAATATTAAAAAACTAAAACGCTAATTTAAATATTACTTACTTTACAATGCCATAATTGAAGTCCCATGTCCCCTAGTGGGGTAAGGGGCAGATGCATTATACATCTGTTTCACTGATCGATTTTCTTTAGGGACAAGTAGGTGATCAGCCTTCTGTGTCCTACATGACCGAGACATTTTTTTTTCTTCGTCTCCACCGGGAACCGAACCCAGGACCCCTCAGTGCTACGCTCACGCGTCAACCACTGTACCAACCACGCGGTCGGCGGTCACAATGCCATAAGATAAGAATAATAAGAAAGTTCTTTGCTGAATTCACAGATTGAAAAAATCGTTTAAAATTATATTCAAAATAATTCAGTACCTAAGTAAGGCTCTTATACCTTTCACTGAAAATCTAGGTCTCTATACTTTAAACAAGTCAATCACAATAATTTTCCATTTCCGTAATTATGTTTATTCAGTTGCTCTTTCTTTACATCTTTCTCTGTTAGTTACTTTTCATTGTTTACAATGTGTTTATTACGTTAGTAATTACTTCTACTTTTTATGCTGACTGAGTATTGTTTAGCTTTGTAGGTCACCTTCTATGTTTCTGTGTTAAAATCAGAATTACTCATGCACATTAAAATATAGCTAGCTACCTACACCCCGTGGTTTTACCCGCATTGCTCTACTTCTATTGGTCACCCAACCAACAAATCGTTGCTCTATAGAAGGGATAAGAACGTTTCAGAGGTGCTAATTGGTAGTCCTATAAGGGTGATAAGAACGTTGTATAAACCCCAAAGTGGCGCATTTATAAAGCCATTTGATGGTATTGTGTTGCTGTAGCAGCAACTCAGATGCCATTTGGACCTATAGAAGAGTACACTTATAGAATCGCGATGCTGTTATAGAGCGAAGTAGTGATATAAACGGAACCGCGATGCTGTTACAGCGCGAAGTTGTGTTTTAAGAGTAACCGCAAATCTTTTGTAGCACGAAGTTGCAATGTACGAGCCACCGCGACGCTACAATTATAGTACAAAATGGCAAATCGTGTACCAGTTGATAATACGAGTAAATGACTTAGGAACCATCATCGTGGTGTCGAGTATTAATTTTTGTTACGCTGTTAATTATGTTAGATACATAAACTGACTTGTGAATGAAATTTTACTGATAGATTATATGGATAATTACGCTGTTTTTTTAATGCCCCCCTCGAATTATTGAGTTTTAAGTAATTAAAAACTAATTTTACACCAAATTGCTGTATAGGATGCCAAATAGCAACTCCGTGGCTATTATACAACCGCAAACGAACGTAGTTTTGACAACTGTCATGCCATATACTGGATTAAATAAGTAGGGTTCCCTGATGTAAATAGAAAACCCATAACATTTTTTTTTTGTATTTTCTAGTGTAAATTCCGATTTTTAGATTCCGATCCCGAAGTGTCAAGCAAAACACTAGAGTCTGAATGGTCTGCTTCTGAATTATCACAAACCACATGATGGCTGTTAACTTGGTTTTGTTCATAGGATGTAACAGATTGTACGGAATCATTGTCCGTATTCGAAGCCTCACCTTGAATTTGTCTGGTGTCAATCCTTACTTACTTGTCTTACATATGTTCTAAATCCATGATTATTAAATAGAACCCTTCAATTATTTACGATACGGTGCTGACAATATGGCAGGTTTTTGTTGTTTTAAAGTGAAAGAAACTCTCTTATAGGCCGTATATCTCTCGTAAGTGTCGCATTTTACTACATTAATACGCCGTTTTTGTTACATAACAGAGTTATTAACTCTTTTATACAGTAAATCAGTCCTATAACTCTGACCACTCAGCTATTAAACCACTGCGTTATAATGGGCAGAAAAACACTAATATAATTCAATTAGGTTACAAAGAGGTGATATAAAACTCGGATATATCACCTAATTGCTCTATTATGGAGTTTCAGCAACCATGAAGATTCACAGTGCTATAATAGCAATAAGGAAAACCATTACAACACTAAATTGTCCTATTGTAGATTTTTTTACGCCTCTATAGGCATGGGACTATAAAGGTTACCCTAGAATCGTTTATTGCACTAATTTGCTGTAAAAAAGAGACCACCAGCGCTGTTATGTGATAATATCGCTCTGTTATTGCTGTATCAAAATCTGGATAAGAGCTGCTCTATAAACGCCGTATAAAATAGTGATATAAACGTTTACATCACCTTGTTATGGGACAAATTTGCTGTGTATGATTATAGAGCAAAATCATCTCATTAAACGCTATTATACAACAAGCTTGTCACCGCGACACTGTTATAGGTCATTTAAAAAGCTTTTTAGTGATGTAAGATATTGTTATAGGACATCTTTGCTGGTTGGGCATAGCTTGATGTCTAACACTGAAATAATTTTTCAAATTGGAATCGTAGATCCTGAACTAAGCGCTTTCTAGCAAACAAATAAAATCTTCAGCTTTAAATTTTGTTATATTTGTTCTACAGGACATTGCGCTATATAAGACCATTATTTAGATACATACTAATACAATAATAGTAAACTTCCAGTTTACGCATACTAGCAGCTTGTTTCGTTTCGCCCGGGTTGAAAATAATAAAGCCTAGAATTTTCAATCAAGATTCACTTTGTGCTAATATATAAAATAGATCGAATAGTTTTTGGTATTTTTTTATAATATTAATATAGATATACAGCTCCTCGTGTGAAACAGCCCTAACGTTACTCCCTACATTGTTCTTATACGATTATGCAAATGAAAGCAATAATTTTAGACGTAATTGTTCGCTGATCATCAACACTCGGCTAAATTAAGCTAATTGCATGTACATTCCGCTCCTTAATCGTTTAAAACATTATTGCGTTTTTACATAATTGACAGGAGTATTTTAATCACCTACCATGATACTTCGATTAATTCTATCTGACCATTAGTTCTTTTTATAAGAATCTTCTTAGTAAAAGCTATATTTGGATGGTAGATCGATGATAGTTTTAAAAAATGTCTTTTTAAAAATACTTGTGAAAGTTTACATGAAGAAATTGCGGTTTGTCTATACAATAGGTACAAAACCAATTTTGAAACGATTGAGGTGTCGTTTTGGTAGGTTATAAAGATAGCTTTACATGAATAGAAACCGATGGTCTTATAATCAGAAGACCAGATAAATATTAATTAATTGTTTTATAAATGGAACAGTATACCTACTACATATTACATTTCTGCCGCATCTTCACTGTAGACTGCTTGCCTTCTTGTAAATATTAAATTATGTGTTAAATAAGTAGACTTAGTGAATCTTTGAGTTTGAGTCGTCTAATGAATAGATATTTGAGTTTGAGTTTAAGTACGAACCAGCCGAAATACGTCCTGACAAATCATTGGGTCCCGCAGTCACGTAGCAAAGGGTCACATACATAGCACCCTGTACGGTACGTGCTATACGAGGGCTCTCGTAAATCTCGTGGACAGACATACAGATAAAGCTTTCACTCCAACTTTTGTTATATATAAGGGAGGTAACGGTCAAATTGCAAAGGACATCCTAGAAATGGAACACAGTTACAAGTGAATAATAAAGCTAACATAAATTGTCTGTCGTGAAGGATCATCAAGAACTTTAATAGTTACTCTAAATATCGTTTTGCTAGTAGTGCTAGTAATATTTATCGTTCTGGCTGATTCGTAAAGTTGAAAAAGTTGAACGTCTACAAACGTTTAGTTGGAAATGACACAAGATGTTAAAAAACAGATACGTTGACAGAACATGGGCATACTCATAAAAAGTATTGAATAAATTCCAATGATAGTACTTACCTACTCGGGATCGAACCGAACCGTTTGTATACCAACCAGCTTTGCACCGTTAATCTAATGTACTAAACGTGCGGTAACTTAGTGCTTCCAAATATTGTATAAAATATAATAAACAGCCTTATTCCATTAAATTTCCAGGCTATTAGCGGTTACAGTGTATTAGTTGAAGGCTTCTAATATCCGGTGCTTTGTTGCTGAACAATTAAAAGTGTAGTGCTCCGAGCTGTCGTCTACACGCTTTAGGCTACGTTATATGCGCTTCATATATTTTGTTATGGTAAATATGCATTTAATGCTTGCTCCATCTATATGGATATATTTAGAGGCAATTGGAAGATTAAAATTAATGGAATGTCGTGAATTACAGGGCAGTTTATGGCTTTTTAGGATGAAGAGCGCTTCTAGAAGTTTAGTATAATTGAATAGACAAATGTTTGAGTTTGAATTAGACGCTGTAATCAAAGACTTCAATGGTATTGATTGTAACAAAACAAAACATAGTGTAAATGTAATACCTCCTCATAGTCATATCAGCATACGGCCGCGGCGCAGAGAAAATTTTTGAATTCTGTTTCAAGATCGTCAAGTGGCTCTGATATAAGTTGTTCAAAGTTTATTATAAAAAATAAAATAAAAATATCTTTATTTGCTCAAATGTGGTTCACAAGTTATTACTATAAGTATATATTGTATATACCTAATTATAGTAATAACTTGTGTATATGTTGTATATACTTATAGTAAATAATAACAAGTTATTACTATAAGTATATATTGTATACTATATACTTATAGTAGGTAATAACTTGTGAACCACATTTGAGCAAATAAAGATATTTTTATTTTGAGTATATAAGTATATTTTGTTGTCACCGGAAAGTTCTAATCGCTCTAGGTTTTAAAAGTTGTTCATCACATAAATAATCTTTCTTGAGCTCGGACGTCATCCATTTTATTAATATTGAAATTCAAACAATGTGAAAAATTGTTAATAGAAAAACACGATTATCCGTGTAAACTACATAAAATTAATATTTTCTGTGTTAATTCGTTGTGAATTACAAAACCATTAATACAATTTCAGGCCATAATGAACATTGTAAGGTAAATGCGTTGTCATTAAACCCTGGAGAGATCAATTATTGTGTAATTAGATAAGATAACTTCATTTACATGGTTAATCGTGTTTTGAATCGAATTGTGTTGGTCATAGCAATTAGGTGATAGGAATTGCAAGCGTTGTTACAATACAACATTATGCTATTATGCTTCGCCCGCTTTGTCTAAAACCCAATAAATTATATACTAAAACCTTCCTCTTGAATCACTCTATCTATTAAAAAAACGCATCCAAATCCGTTGCGTAGTTTTACAGATTTAAGCATACAAAGGGACATAGGGACAGAGAAAGCGACTTTGTTTTATACTATGTAGTGATAATGGCCTGTAAATTAAAAATATACTTGGTATAAAAAAGACAATTAATTGGTTGAGAGATTGTTTGATTTTACGTGAGTACCTAGTATGCATTTAGGAATGAAAGATGACCTATGGCCTCGCTTATTGTAATCCAAAAAGTCAGGATTTAGGTATAAAGAAATATTTTATGCACATAAATTTAATGTAATATGTGACCATGCAAAAACTTAACTACACCAGTGCACACGCAAACATACATGTGATTCTAAACAATCGTATTTATTATGAAACGGAAGCGAAGCGAAGGCGAGACGTTACAAAATGAATAAAACATCCAATCAATAACATTGCAGCTCAGACTGTTGCAATACGTATATAAAATTGTGTATCATGAGGAACAAAGAATATCGCTTAGAAATGAAAATCAGTAATTGCTATTAATTTGATTTTTCAATCCAAAGGCTTGTAGTGGACACACTGCATGTAAGAATGACGAGCAAGTAATATTTTGTAGGAAATTATCAAACAGTCCGCATTATACTGATTATAAATACATTAGCAAGAATGGTTTTGTCCAATTTGTTCAGTCTTATTGTCGAAAAAAGCTAAGAGGAACATCGGCTATAAAAATGATGTAAGAGCAGAAATGTTTCAAATATAAATCAATTACCTAACTAATTATGGTATTAATTTTTTTTAATTAAAAGAAATAAAAATTTATTTGTCAGAAGTGTGGTTTAAAAGTCTTGCGCAGTCTTTGAGACTTATTACGTTTTAATTTCATAATTGCTTGATATTCTTACAAAAAAACATTCAGCTCTCTACATTTTTAATGTATTAACAGTCTGACTTTTATGGCTGCATCTTAAAAACGGACATAGTCTACTTGTGACGAAAAAGAAAACAGAACCCAAAATAGATGGAGGAAATATGTATATGTGCAGCTGTCGGTTAACGCAAAATGAACGCTGGCGGTAACACACAGGTAAAACTGGTAAAAAAAGACGTGTGGCACTCGGGGACTGCCGCGTTAAAGCTATTGCATAGCATGCCTTCAAGCCACACCTCCGAGCCCGTCGGAGTGGGGAGCGTGAGGTTTTTCGTTACGGAATTTCTCGATTCGGTCCCCGCGCTCAAGGCCCGCGATAGAAGCTATGCAATAGCTTAATAAAGAACTAATCCAGTTCACGAACGTAGCTAACACTGTGTCCCATATTTCCTACTCTTTGAAGTTGAAAACTTTCCAAGCTCAACCAATTCTCCCTCACAGGCAAGGCGAACAAAACAATCCAGCCACTTTCAACTTTTATTCTTTTCTGTTTGCCTTTTTCAAATTGGCCAGTACGTTTAATTTTCTTGGCGATATGCTCGAGTAAACAAGCCAAACACTAAACAGATTTCTATAAAAATGTTGTAACATGCGCTTTTTGTGCCCCTATTGACTATTCGATAGGGCTGCCAACAATTCAAAATGTATTGTGATTTAAAATATTGTTTGTTTTTAATTTGCAGTTTTAAACTGTTTATATTGGTATGTTTTAAAATGATAATGCGCAAGCGCATTAGCATATTATAAAATTTGCCCCTTCGGAAATTTCAAAGCAAATCTTTTGGCTATATTTTTATATTTTTGTTGTAAAAGGAGTTTCATTTAGTGAACAATGTAAAGAACAGGATATATTTCTGAAATTCATTAATCCATTTTCATTGGAAATATCCAACAGAATTCACACACTACAACAACAAAAAAATGCCATCCGCATTAAATATAAGTATGAAATAAACCCATAAAACCGCGCGCTGAAACTAAAAACTAAAAAGCCTTTATGAAGTTTCTAAATTCATAATGAAAAGCGTCATGCTGTAGGTACTTTATATTCCAAATTAATAACCTTACGTGAGCTGACAACTTTTATATGAATCCCAGAGCAGTTATTTTTTACCCTGCTAACATTCTGATAAATTTTCATAGCCAGTGCGCTGAATTCTGAACTTTTATCATAATAAATGTTGGGAACTATCGCATCTTTTAGTGTTGAATTTACCAGATGCTGAGACATGTCCATTTTAGTGTCAATTCTGTTTTATAGTTTATTGAATAGAAAATTTATGGCTTTGGATGCAAAATTATTTATTGGTATGGTAGCTTATAGTCGCTTAGTTTAAAAATTTGCTTTTCATATTATGGTCTTTACTCATGAAAATAGGATAATATATAATATAATTTAAGTTCATTAGTAACAAAGAAACTAACAGTTACCGTTAAATTGGCCAACATTGCCCACTTTTTATGAATAATTTCAATTTCCGCAAAAAAATTCTATGGCAAAACACTGAGAGGTGGCAGACTGTACAGTTGTCGCCTCCAGGTATTTC
>CAJQZM010020368.1:0-36018 GCA_907164665.1 Colias nastes | reverse complement strand
CCTCTAAAAAATGCGACCCCAAATGTAACTTTTCAATGGACCATTACGAACACTACAAAAAATGGGTACATATCTTAATATATATAAATCTCGTGTCACAATGTTTGTCCTCAATGGACTCCTAAACCACTTAACCGATTATAATAAAATTCGCACACCATGTGCAGTTCGATCCAACTTGAGAGATAGGAATTAGGATAGGTTTTATCCCGGAAATCCCACGGGAAAGGGAACTATGCGGGGTTTTCTCTGAAAACGCGGGCGAAGCCGCGGGCGGAAAGCTAGTGGATATATAAAATCATACAACGGGTTGAACCATATCTGTATACTGTATAGGTATATTATGAAAAGGTAACCGATAGAAGCAAAACTACTAGCTTTGGAAGGAAACCTTGCTTCATGCAGCATTCTTCTTGCATTATACACAAAATTATGATCTTTTGAAACTGTGTTTTGGTTTTTAACACTGAAAATTTAATGTGTATATTAGTAGTTTGAGTGGGTGCAGGTTCTGAACTTTATTTTTGTATTTCAATCAAATTGAGAATTGAGAACCTACTCCTTTTTGTAAAGTCGGTTAATAAAAATTGTGTGTGTGCCGAGCACACGTAGCGGGAGTGAAACGTCTTTGGAACTTCTTTTCTAAAGATTCAAAGATACAGAAAGCGTCGCCTCACTCCATGACGACGGTATTGCCATGACGCGACTTTGAAAGGAGAATGCCCATGGAAGTATGGACCACAGTATAGTGTTGCGTCAATGCCAGAGTGGTTTTGGAGGGTTCTTCGATATTCAAAAGATTTTTACCAATTGATTTTTTTGTGATAAAAACAGGGGTTTTCAAGATATTGAGAAAAATGTGAAATAACCTCAAAACTTAAATAACCCCGATTTAGTTAGGTTTATGTGTGATTTAGGTAGTATTTTATCGTCTGAAGGTTATTTTTCGTTTAACGTATTTAATCTATGCGTAGAGCTTATATTATGCTTTCAGACAAAGTCTATCTGTTCATCGGATAGTGTAGGTAGGCACCAGAAATCTTCCTGAGATTTATTTCAAGAAAACCTAAATATAGATTAATAAAATGCCAATAGAGCTCATATAGATTTATTTATTATAAAAAAGTATAAACACCTCTAAAATAAAACGTCCTGTCGTCAGCGTTATTGCGCTAGCGCAATTACACTATTGGCACTTTATTGTAAAAACGTCCTATCGTTGACAAATCAGCAAAGCAGCAAAATATAAAAATTATCTAATCATAAGGCAGGTAGGCCAGCTTTAGTTGCATGGTAGGAACTAAATGTTTCACATTGTTTGCTCCCCTTACAACCTAGTCAATAATATATATGTAGTAAAGTTTTTATAATTCTATAACATACAAATTATAATGTAATTATGTATATTGTATATTTATGTAATATGTTTTTTTTTTTAATATATTAATTATTTATGTATACCTATTGCTTTCTCTAAACTATATAAATATATTATGTAAAAAATTTACACTGTTCCTTTGACTGTCGAGGAGGGCCCACTGAAAACCGGTGCTGCGATGCCTCTGCATCACAGAATATCACCGAGTGGTTCCCTTTTTTAATGTTTGATGCTGCACAGACCCTATGTGTTAATGTTGAAATCAGTATTGTATATAATTTTCTGTTTTCTTCGCACTCCAAACTTTATTGTATTTTACTATTCTCTGTTTTTTTTCCTGTGTGGCAAGACATTAAAATAAATGTATTTTCATTTCATTTCATTTCATTTCATTCAAAGATAAAATTTCTTTTGCTTACTTTCACACAATTCGATATTAAAACACAATTAAAGTGGAGAGTAAACTTAATCAACACAAGAAAAGCGGCGATCACAATGTGATGTGACGTTTGATATGACAGATTCATCTTTTTTTTTAATCCTTAAGACAAATGTTGCCATATCACGTTTAATAATCGATTATGAATCGATAAATCGATAGTCATTTTATTGTTGTCATCAGTTTAGTCTATGTTGAAAAGGGTGCTTTTTTTAATGTAGATGCCATTGTATAATTACATCATAAAAGACTAAGGGCTGATTTCACCGATGAATTTGCGCGATCAATCCAAGCTAAACCATTTTACGCGCTGTAACCCAGTTTAAAGTCACCATTTGAATTTCATCAACGAAAACTGAACGCGTTTTACACTGAACGGCCGATTTTGGCCGGTTAGTGGCTTTAAACGCGTCATAACATTATTGTCGTGTGTCGCCATGGATAAAACGCCTTCCTTTTTGTCAACTCTTTTTGACAGATTGTTCTAAGAAACATTTTTTGCATGGAATCAAGTATTTTACTTCACTATCTATGTTAAAACAACCTACAGTGTATAAACAATACCATAAAGAGTGATTTTATGTTAATTGATTTTTTTGTAATTCAATGAAAACAACAATCGATATTAATACACTTAAATATTTACTATGGCAACACTATGTTCAGATGTAAGCGGTAATGGATACTAAATCTATAGTAACGGATCTAAACAATTACATGTCTTATTAGATTTTACAAAACATTCCCTGTTCAAAATATATTTTCCGATGGTAAGAAGGCCTCTAAATTGCCAAGATTTTTTTTAATATTATTGTTATCTTGATGCATGAGAAAAACCAGTACCAAAAATGGGCATTCTCCTTTTACTCTAAAGTCTCAACGCGCCTAAAGAAGCGTTTCATGCTTTTATTCTATTTTAATAATAATGATTATACTATCGGATATTTATTAAAATACATTGTTTTGTTTCAGCTGAGTTACTGCGGTCAGGACTGCCAAAGAATACCACCGGCACTATGGAATATGTATGGTGCTAAAGTAAATTATCTAGATTTAAGGTAAATTATTAACTATTTTTTTATTTATATCATGTAAGGTAGTTGAATCCTGTGTGATGTGTCCCAAGCTTAGTTTCACTTAAGTCTTGTAGTCTTTAGTAAGTCTTTAGTCTAGTTTTTCCATCAACGTTAACATTACATATTAACGTAACATTTTACGTATTTACACAGAGACAAATTTCTGTTTATAATTCACTAGCTGTTGCCCGCAGATTTGCCTGCGTAGAAACGATAAATTTTCATGGTACAAACTTTCATCCCCTATTTTATCCCCTTGGGGGTAGAATTTATCAAAGTCCTTTCGTAGTGGATGCCTACGTCCTAACATCTACCTGCATGCCACAGCCCGATCCGTTCAGTGGTTTGGGCTGTGCGTTTATAGATCACCTATGTCAGACACCTTTGAGTTTTATATATTTAGATTCATCATTTTCATTTCCTTTTCTTATGATTGAGCGTAGTTTAGTAAAAAATATTGTAGCTTTGTAATGGTAAAATATTTTAAATTGTACGAGTAATTTTAATTAATTCTCTTAACAACAAACAAATCATCATCATAATAATTACAATTATTGTAACACAGATTGTTAAACAAATACAAATAATACGATGCTTTCTGTTATTTGGAAATGTTTTGGTTGCTAATTCTTGTAATATTAATTTTATATTAAAATGCTAATTTAATATTTTGCTTATTTTATTTGGCTTCATGAACAAATTTTAATTATATAATTCCTATAACCAGAAAACTCTCTGTTATGGCAGACCCAAATTTTCTAAAATTCCTCGCGTAATTAATTAAAAGCAATATACAATTTTGTTCGATCATAAAAAGGGTCCTAAGCAAATTAAAAGGGAAAATAAAGTTAAAGGTTTACATACTTTGTTCTTCAAATTCAATAGAATTCGTCGCAATTTCCTGAACAAATTGTTCCGTATTTACTTTAAAGGTTTTTTAAAGTGAGCATTATTTACACACACACACTTCTTTTTATTTTTTAACATGCTTATATTAGCTTCACCTAAATGTTTGTATGTAACTGACTCCTTTGGAATCGATTTGACTCATTTAACTATACGTATTTATGATTATTTCTGTAACTATAGATACGTTTAAAAACATTCTTTAATTTTTTATTGGCTATAGAAAAAACATTTCACTTGCGCGAATGTACCGTGCCATCTTCAACAAAAAAACACCGACCAAATTACACCCAAAGACTTTCTTAAATAAACAAGTTTAGTCCAAGTCCCATTACATTACAATTAGCATTCCCTGTAATACACTCAGAGACAATAAGAGCAATTATACTTACCTACCCACATCTGTGTTTATAACTCTTATTACTCTGGTTAATGTAATTCCGCGCAAATAAGCAAGTCCCCAGCCTCGCGAAGCAATTACTTCGTGAAGCAGTTCACTCTTTATGTACCTACGTATTTATAAAATCACCTCTGCTGAAACGGTGAAGGAAAAGATGAGGAAAACCGACATGTCGAAGAATCAAAAGTTCGACGACATATTGTGACATCTGCCAACCCGCACTTGGCCAGCGTACTGGATTACGGCCTGATGTTCTCGCCTACTTTACCGAGGAAAATGACAGCACACGCTCTTTCCTCGGCTGAGCCACGTCCACACTGACCGAGCTGCTTCGCGAGGCTGCTCGCTCTGTGAAGACCCGCCTAACTACATACAATGTTGACAAACGTGTTTAGGTTCAATGCCCCAACACCCAGACAATAGGGCTTTATTGTTATAATCCTCGTCTGCCAGTATAGAGTTTTTAAGGTAACAATAAAAAACAGACGTGAGGCGGGATCTCAATGGTTTTCAAATAAAACTTATATCAAAGCCTTTTTTATGCTCTGAAGTATCTACCTGTTTATCTAACATTTTAATAACTTCTTTATTGATCGCGACATCTAATTTTACTGCCAATGTATGCAAGAAAATTTATAAATTAATCCTCTTATATATTTACACATATTACGTAGATAAATTTAGCTAAGACCGCATTCACTGTGACAACATAGCGTAGGAGTCGATATAGATTCTCTTCACTTTCATTAATGCATTAATGTTCCTCATCTGTTTGTTTGTACGTATCACTATCACTACATAGTATAAAACAAAGTCGCTTTCTCTGTCCATGTATGCTTAAAAAACTAGGCATCGGATTTTGATGCGGTTTTTTTATAGATAGAGTGATTTAAGAGGAAGGTTTTAGTATATGATTTATTAGGTTTTAGAGAAAGCGGGCGAAGCCGCGGGCGGAAAGCTAGTAGACTATAAGCCTTCCTGAATTCTGGGAGTTTAATGTATCTTGATCTTCTTCATATACATATAAACCCAGATCTAAATGTATGTAAGTCATAAAAAGGCTATTTATTTATTTATTTAATTTATGGAACACACAACAATAAATACACATTACATTATATATAAGAAGACATTATCTAATTAATTGTATCTAATGTATTTATCAATTATAGGTGTACACAACATTCGCATTAATAACACTTAAATATACAATTAAACATAAACGAAAGAAAAAAATTTACTAAGTAAATACATCGGTCATGACATAAATTTTTACTGATAACCTCTATTTTGCAAACGGCTGACCTAAATTAGTATCCTAATTATTAAATCTGTTAAATTCATTTAATTGTACGTTAAAATTCAAAAGCACTCGCTTATCAGAATAAACACTAATCTATTTATAAACTTTTAATAGCGAAGAAATTACATGGTCAAAGTTGACAAAGTGCGATCTGTTTTAAACTTTAGGTTTATTAAGTGCTTTAATTGCAAGTGTCTAAATTGTTTTCTTATTGCTAATAGTTTCTTGGATAGATACATTTAAATTTTAAATATGCATATTGGAATAATTGCTTATCTGATTCTTATCAAATCAAGAATAATATTAAACCCACAGTCGTCCACGGTCGCCCAGTATGCGAAAGAATTGATTCGCACGCAAAATAATAAAGAAGTAATGTTTCTAATAGAAATCCAATCCTAAAATTCTTTCACTTACAGAAAACAAATTCAGGAGTGACATGGGCTATTTCTTTATGGACATAGGTTATTTATTTCACCTAATTTCGTTTATAAGCTCTCCTTTGATATGCATAAAACGTGTAACAATTTTTAGCGTCATTTTATCATCATTTGATTCTAATTTGTATATAAATAGAGTAATAGCATTTATCAGTTTAACTTAAATCTCCACTTCATCAGACAGTTGTTTTATGCAATGCTATTTGAGGCTTTGACTGTGAAACTAGTCTTAAAGATACAATTTTGATCACACATCATTAATAATCTTTAAATTACTTTTCAGTGGAATCTAAGGCTTCATAGAATCTGAAATTTCCGACTAACTGAATTCCCGCATATTTTATCGATTAATTTGCTTTATAAAGTTGTGAATAAATTATCCCTCTGTAACGTTCTTGTCGATAATTATAACTACCGAGATATTTTTTTTACGATTTCTCGGTAGTTCTAATGACACGAATGATGACCTAAATAATATATTTACCCCTAAAAAGCTATATATTACCCATTTGTTTCACGTTGAAGTTTACCAGTAGTACCATGCTTAACTTGTTATGTAACCTATCTGTCCTGTAACGAAACTGCCATAGCAATGTATGGAAAGTGCTTTTGGTTTTACATCAAACATTGTTTCGTTGCATCAATATTTGAGATAGCTTCGTAGAATATTAGACCAGGGTAGAAGCCTTTAAAAATAATAAAAAGTGAAAAAAAATCGCAGTAGGATGAAACCCATTAGAAAAGGAGGAAAATATGATAAAAATGTAAGAAAAAATAAATTACGGTCAATCCGAGTTCGGGAAGTGGGAGGGGGGGAGCTTTTAAGAGAAAAAAATGGTCTCTCTCGATTTCCGACAAAACTACAAGTCCTACGGAAAAAAGTTCAATGGCAAAGTTGTAGGTAATAAAAAGATCTACAACTTTTGTATAAACAATTTTTTCACATAACCTCAAAATTTAGGTGAAACATTCAAAAAACCAAGTTTTTGGTTTTTTATTTTTATCTACTTCAAAATTTATTTTTTTTCTACGAAATTTGGTGGAAACTTACTTTATTATGTCCCAAATACACTGTAATTTATTTGATTGAAAATATTTATTTTTTCGCCTTATTTTGAGTTAATACCAAAAAAACAACCTAATTTTCAATCGAAAACTCACCCGTCAAAATATCAGCTTTTTTCAAAAACTTGGGAAGCCTTTTGTTCATTGAAATCTCTACTTTCATACTGTGTAAAAAAAAATAAACATTACCATAGTAAATGTTCTCAGGAAATGCATACAAACAGTGTGATAATGAGCTTTTACTAAATCAGGCACACTTCTCGAACTCTATATCTTCTCTTGTATCTCTGATTTAGTAATATTTAAATTAAATTTAAAAAAATTAGGCTTAAATTTTTTCCTAAAGAGAGTGTTCTTATAACCTTTCCTTTAATGTTTCAGTTACAACAGTATTGAAACGTTGAAAGGTCTGGACAACTTCACGCGGCTCGAGGAGCTAATTCTCGACAACAATAAGCTTGGCGACAACGTCAGCTTCCCCTACCTGCCGTATTTGCAGACGCTCTCCTTAAATAATAATCAGGTGATTTTATATAAATTTAAAGGTTTGGAAGTTGGAATGTAAGAAGGGGGATTTTCTATTAATGAAAGGCAAACAAAAGAAAGGGAAGAGTGGGATCTATATGTGTAGGTATGGCAATTTTAAAGGTTGTCTTTGATAATATATTTCTGATTTTCAGGGGTGTAAAAAGAGTAATATTTTTGCTAGGAACCTTTGTGATTTCTTTATGTTTATGTTTATGTTACTATTTAATGATTGCCGGTCAAAGTCCATCAATAAAGATACAACCGATTCCAAAAATATCTCGGAAAATTAACAAAACAAAAACCATAGTTATTTTGTTTATTTATAATTATTATTTCTTAGGAAAGTTTTCTGACCAATATGCTAGATTAAAAACATACACTGCAATGCTTATAACATATAGAAGAAGTACCTATAAATTGAAATTCTTTAATTCTAGATAGAAAATCTAGAGAGCCTAGTGGGCAAGCTGAGCGAGGCGTACCCGTCGCTGTCGTACCTCAGTCTGCTCAGCAACAAGGCGTGCCCCAATCAACTCTCCGATCTCGATAAAGATGAGACGGATTATCAGAGATACAGGTAATATAGCTTTTAGCAACTATAAACTATAAATTTATAAATATAAATTTTATATTATATTTTTTAAATAATATAGATACTATATTATAGTTAATAGTAAACTATAAATTTATATTTATAACTACTAAAACTATAAACTATTTTTTTTGTAGTACAAACAAAAAAGACCGTGTGTGCTAAGCACGCGTGTCAGAAGTGAAACTTCTTTGGCAAGATTCCAAGATACCAAAATCGTCGCCTTACTCCATGACGTGACGGTATTGCCATGACATTGAAATTTTACTTATTAAAAAAACTAAGGCGCTTTTATTACCATTGAGGTGGGATTCGAACCCGCGCCTTTTTGCCATACCAGGGCAACGCCTACTACCTACCTGCCTACCTCTCGATTGAACTTTAATTCGATACCTGTTTATGAAACTGCATTTTAGACTTCAAGATTATGAAAATAAAACGCACTAAAAGTAAGTGGAACTTGTTCAAGTGCGTTTTATTTTCAAAAGCTATAAGACTGCAAAGGATTTGTTGCAAATAAAATTATTAAAATTAAAATAAACTTTTAATGAAGTGGTTGGTATGCAAATAAAATAAAAAAGTATTGAATGTCGAACTTATACTTACTTACCGGAAATTAAAACAATTTACACGCAAATTGCATCGTCGACTTTAGAAATAAATTATCATACATTCAGAATTTAGATATTGTTTAAGCAATCTCTATATACCTACTTAGTTGTGTAACAAGTTGTAGTGAGACTAAAATTAATATTATTTAATAATTTGCATATCAATATTAATTAGTACATATTATTAATATTTAAGTAAATTGTAGTAAATTTTAAGTCTAGGAAATAATAAATAAAAATTCCCACGTGTAAAAATTTGAATTCAGTAAATATTATTCATTTTTACATTTTTAATTTTTATGGGTCAATTTATATTTCTTGCAAAATAAAATTAAGGTATATATTGTATCGTAAAACTTAATGAAATCGTTAATGAAATGCAGTCTTTACATTAAGCCGAATTTTTCATACCACGCTAAAATCCGTCCAACGCTTTATGCTCTAAAAGAACCCGAAGTAATATATACTCACATCTTAGAATACATATATAAACTGACTAATACCTCAGTTTATATATGTATTCTAAGACTCACATAACATAAAACTTAATGAAACACATTACATAAAAGGTAACATTACATAAATATTATTTATTCATTACTTAAACTCAAGTAAAATAACGCCGACGCCATTTTTTATCAACAATTACAAAAACTTAATAATACAACCGACTTCCTTGTTGCGTGTCAAGATGAAGAATTAGTTCATTATATTTTTTGCGAGTCTAAAACAATTTACTAAATTATATGAATATTTATAAGCTGCGCATAATGTTGCCAACCCGCTGTTTTTATTATCTAGCTATAGGTATTTAGATGTTTTAGCCCGCGGCCGTCTTCGTGAACCGGAAATTATATCGTGTATATTGCCTAGATAAATGTGCATATTGCTAAAAATATAATTATTTTAAGATTTAATGTGTCTCTAAACATTAAAAGTAGGTATATATGTATCGTAGGCTGATGTTTCAATCTAATGTGACACTCTTGCCTTTTCTGAATCGCACATGTAAAATGTAGGTATTTGCTGTAAGGAAGAAAATACGACAAATCCTTGTTCCACGGACTTCAAACACAAACAAATCAATATCTTTCTATACAAAAATTCTTGTACATGTTACTCTAGTTAGAACTGAAGAACGTCTGAATAGATTTTATTGATTTATAGTTTTTTGGATTTGTCTCCATTTAGATTAAGATAAAAATTAAAAAACTTGCAAAAGGATATATGTATACAGGGACTAGACTATTTACTATCGACAGGGCGAGTAGCTAGCAATAAACAAAATGGATTGGGATTAAAGTTAAAAATTCTATATTAAGCTTATATACGATTTATTTATTATATTAATATTAAAGTAAAATTCACAGATACTTCGTAATATACAAGCTAAAACACCTGCGTTTCCTCGACTCGCGGCGCGTGTCCGAGTACGAGCGCGGCGAGGCGCTCGCTCGCGGCGAGTTCATGCGTGTGCGGCGCCCGACCTGTGACGTCACCAAGTACACGCCCGGTGACGTCATCGTGCGGCCCTTACCGCTTGATCTAGCGTCGCTCGGGAAACATAAAGGTGAGATATCGAAGTAGTTAAAGTACCTACGCTAAGTACGCGTTCTACCTGCTAAAATCATTATCGCGTAAAAAAAGCGCGTGTGTGCCGAACATGCGTGTCAGAAGTGAAACTTCTTTGGTAAGATTCAAAGATACCGAAATCGTCGCCTTACTCCATGACCTGACGGTATTGCCATGACACGACCTTGAAATTTTACTCTCAACGCGCCTAAAGAAGTTTCACCTCAAAAAGCTTTTAAAAAGTTTGAGGGTAGTAAGTACGTCACCAAGCATACGCCCGGTGACGTCATCGTGCGGCCGTTACCGCTCGATCTAGTGTCGCTCGGGAAACAAAGGTAAGATATCGACTAGTAAATGTAACAACAAAAGCTTTTAATAAGTTTGAGGGTAGTTGTAAAGCTCAATGACGTCACGCGTACACGCCCGGTGACGTCATCGCTCGACAAATACTCCACTGCACCTCCCTGCTTACTTGCTACTAATAAAATAAAAACTACTACCCCTTAATTGATATGAAATGGAATGAAATTTTCATTTAAAATTACAAAAATAATTTAAATAAATGTTGTCATTAAATAATTGCATGTAACTTAGTTCATCGTCTTATCCATGAAAGCGTGACAGTTTCACATTTATATTATGAATTACGTATATTATCATTATACAATGTATTGTTAGACGTAACTTTTGATAAAATATTTTTGTGGATGAATAGTTTCAATAGTCACTATTTCCTGTCAGGACATGCTTGGCTGTCGAATTCTATAAAATGCCGCTTTCATTTGAATCGTGGCGCATTCGTACGGATCGTACCTAGGGGCTCGGACGTTGTTTATACGACGTTTGACCCGACTACCCTCACTTTGTTAATAGTCGTTGACTTGCTGTGATTTGTTATCAACTGAATACATCAATTATTAGGCAGTTGTGAAGAATCGCAGTACATTCTTATTACATTCAAACAAATATTGAACCCAGCGACCCGTGTAATTTCTAAAAGTATATATTTTTTGTTCTTGGCGCACATGGAATCGATTATTATAAGAGTAACTCTAAATATATTTTTATTTGTTTCCAGGTGCATACGGTAAATGTCTTTATAAATACACGGGCAAGCACTCAGAAGGTAACAGGTTCATTCTCAACAGTGACTTGTGACAAAAGTGTGTGTTATGTGCCATGTGTGTGTCAGTGAAGATGGCTGAAGCGTGCCGTCTCGTTCTATCTTATATCTGTTCTTGTGTGTAAGAAAGAGATGGCTAGCATGTTGTAAAATGTATGTAGGAAATTCGGTAGCTTTTTATTTTATTGTAATATAAAGTAATAAGAGAAATGGCCGAAATATATTGGATTTAATAGACATATTATATGAATGTTTATAATTGAAATAAAAAGATATCTCTTCTATTGTCTATGTTTGTACTTTGTATTAATATGAAGTATATTATATTTTATAGAAAAACATATTTATTAAGCAACACTATTCAGTTCTGAAATATTATGGAGAATAATTAAAAATAGTATATAATATTTTTATATTATATATTCATAATATTATATATATATGTATTTTTATTTTTTAAATGTAAAAATACAACATTGCTTCAGCCTTTATCGACACGAGTCTTCATATAGCTTTAACTATTAAATATTTTGTATAAATCACTATTTTTGTATTGAAAATGAGGGTAGTTGAATTTTAGTTCAAAATTCAGTAGGTATACTACTATTTTTTATATTTTCTGAGCAAGTGGTTCATAAATCTGTTATGTAAAAAAATTTAAAATTCTGATACGTATAAGAATAGCATAGTGGTAGTTTTGAATGGAGAAAAGAACAAAGAAGAAAATCAGACCTTTAAATAAATTTACTCTCTGTTCACAACTACCCCCTTGTATTGTACCTTTTTATTTAATTTCTAAATAACAAAGGTATTTTGTTCATTATTAATGTATAATAATCGAATTCAACATAAATTCTTATATTTGTAACCTTATTTTGTTAATATGTAAATGAAAAAATATTAAAATTTTGTTACCCTTAAGTTTGTTACTGTCAATTGTCAAAGCATTTCTAATTGTTTTTGTTCAACATTATTTTTGTAAAAAGAATACTGAAATAAACAGTCAATAACAAATTGTTTGCTCAATTAAAAATATTTCTGATAAATCTTGTTTTTTTTTTTCTGATGACTTCCCACTTCCTGATATACTATGCCGTTGACGGTTGAAGCTAATTTGGATTTCTTTTTCTTGGCTTCTTTAAACCCTGCCAAAGAATAACCGTAATATGCAAATGTTGAACGATAAACATAGTCCATAAAGGGGCAATATTGGTACCTTCATTTAACTACATCGATTTCGACATCGATCGGTAAAGCTAGATATCGAATAAAAAAACTCATTTAAAACTTTATACACTAAGGGCGTATTCAGAAAGAAAGCAGGAAACTTATAAGCGCTTATCGGCGCTTGTCAGCGCTGGTAACCTGCACAGGAAAATACAATGAACAAGCGCCGATAAGCGCTGAACGGCGCCGACAAGCTTCAACACGCGCTGGTCAGCGCTGGGCGCTGCCATATTAAATTTGTCTTGATCTGCTTCAACCTGCTTCCTTTGTGTAGAACGAACCAGCGCTGACAAGCGCCGGTAAGCGCTTATAAGTTTCCAGCTTTCTTACTGAATACGGCCTAAGGCTGAGTTGCACCATGGTACTTGAGCATTAAAAAAAGCAATATCAAACATGTTTAATGCAAATAACTTAGGGATAGGGAAATATGAGTTGCACCATTTGACAATTTTATAGAGGACGTCATAATTTTAAAACTAAGAGCTAGCGCGCACGAGCAACTTTGTCTCCGCAACTATTTTGTCTCCGCAACTATTTTGTCTCTCCCACCTATGGGCTAGTATGAAAGTGCGCGCACGTAGCGACGCAACTCCCCATACAAATTGATGGGAGAGACAAAATAGTTGCGGAGACAAAGTTGCTCGTGCGCGCTAGCTCTAACAATATAAACCACGTGTTTCACCGGTTAAAGCTATTGTTAACGTTATACAACTGTCAGAGGCGTCAAATACAAAATAAAATGTCATTGACTTGAGATTTTGATAAGCTTAAAAATACGATTTCGCAGTCACCAGCAGTCACTGAAAAAGTCACAGACTGTTATTGTGAAAATTGACATTAATCGTAATTACTTATAACTAAAACATGGTGCAACCAAGCCTAAGACCTGTTTCAGTTTATTAAAAAATCTCTAATCTTTGGGTACGGAACCCCGAATTGCTATTGAATATGAAAAAAAATTATGATCACACCGCAGTACAACAGAAACAATGCATACCTACTTACTATAATATTACCTATAGCTTTGATAATAATTAAGACTAAATAGGTATGTACGAAGTTGGTTCATGAAGCAATTAGTTTCAGTAGAGAACTTGATAGGTGTCTTCAAATACAGGCTATGCTTCAACTGATTGCGTAGTGCAAATAAAGCGTAATAATCCTATCCTACTAATATTATAAATGCGAAAGTTTGTGAGGATGTGTGTGTGTGTTTGTTACTCTTTCACGCAAATTCTACTGTACCAATTACAATGAAATTTTGCACGCATATAGAGGGTAACTTGGATTAACACAAAGGAACGGTTTTATCCCGGAAATCCCACGGGAACGGGAACTATGCGGGTTTTCCTTTGAAAACGCGGGCGAAGCCGCGGGCGGAAATCTAGTATGTATATAATATATACACGATATATACTTTTTAATAAGGGATAGGGACTGTCAATTCAGTTGATAGGGAAATTTTTGTAACAGCTGCATTGCCTCGTCACCTGCAGTCGTTTGCCCATCATCAGTCAGTTGTGCATTTTGCGATTCATTTTAAAAAATGTCTACATTAGCTTTTCGCCGCCATGGTCGAAGGAAATTCTTAGTGTTGGGACTTGCAGCTGTTGGGTGCGTGCTCTGTTTTCATATACCTACGCATTTCAGTATTTCCAAAACCTAATAAGTTGCATCGACCATTTTAAAACCTATTGTGTACTTAGCTAAACCCAGAGATTTATTGATTGAATGAAGTAGTCAAGATGGTACACCTACTTTGCATCGATGCTAAATATCTGGTTTTAAGCGAATGGAAACCGCTCGTTTCCTAGGATATCTAGGTTAGCAAGATAATCAAGATTTCCCCACTTTAAAAAAAAAAGGTTAGCAAGATTATGCAATAAAACGTTTAAAAACGATTATGCAATAAAATTTTCTCTCTCACTTGCACATATCGGCTGCCCCTCTCTAAAGTCTATCTAAAGTCATTTTTGACTCTCAAAAATTTGAGTTATCTAAAGTCATTTTTGAGAGGGGCAGCCGATATGTGCGCAGTGCGAGAAAATTGTTTTGCAGCCGAATTAGATAGTATGATGACTTTATTATACCAATGCTTTGCATGTTTTCACAACAAATTAATCAGGGAGGTAACAAATAAAATACATTTTCAGTGCTTTCATTAAAAATTTATTTATTTCATACTTACAATAATCGATAACAACTGAAATAGTGTTACATTCAAATTAATTCACATGCCTTCACAATATTTCTCATTACCACTAAATTAACAATATTAATTCTTGTTACATAAAAAATAAACATAGTTTATATACGTATCAAATGAATAATTTCACAAAACGATTTGAGCGATATAGTTAGAAATATAAATAACTATTGAACTTATTTGACAATACAATCAATATATTTTTATTTCACATAACTTACAACCACATAAGATGGTTTCTACTATATCGTAACGACATATTTATCGCGTCTAGGTAATCTAGGAATATTTAAATAGTAAAAACACGCAAAAGCGTTGTCCGTCACGCCCAGCAGGATATCGGTACGACATAATAGAAATGGGTAAATAAATTTAAATATAAAACAATTATTATGGATATGTAGTACGAAGGTACACCGTTTAACGCATACACAATTCAACTATGAATTTAATATGGCGTAAAATTCAAATACAGCTTTGGTCTTGTACCAATAAATATATTATTTGTACAAACATTTTGTATAACACGGAATGTGCGAATCACAAAAGGAAATCATCACAAATTCATACGCCCAGCACGTGACGTCACACGTACTGGTTATAACCGGTTAAAGCTAGATAGGCTCCAGTGTTTGCGGAGATTGGATCTAACTTTGCTGTAAAAATATGTATATGAGAAATGATCTAACTTTGCTGTAAAAATAATCTAAATCTAAACACAGTCCTTTTTGGGACACACATTGATCTTTTTTTTCTTATTCTGTTTTGTTTTTTGTGTGTCCGTCTGTCCCGTGGAAAAAAATATGATTATATTAATAATAAAAGGGTTACGAGTTAAGTTTTAACATCACTTAAAGATGCATACTCATATACAATGCAACTAGTGTAAAATAAAGTTGCCAACTTATTATGAAATCAACAGGTGCGTTTTATTATTCTTTTGACCTTTTAATGGTATCATAAAAAATTATATAAATACTAGCGGTCCGCCCCGGCTTCGCCCGTGGTACATGTTTACGTTTTCTCTACATAAGAACCATCCTCGAACTTCAAGGAATATTATAAAAAAAGAATTATCGAAATCGGTTCAGCCGTTCTCGAGTTATGCGCTTACCAACACATTTTGCGATTCATTTTTATATATAAGATACAGAAGTTTTAAACCTAGTTATTTTTAATAGAAAAGCTAGATCCAACCTCCAATGTACTAAGGCTATAACAATAATTTATCTAACTCTAAACCTAGAAGTTAGAAAAAGCCAGTGTTAGCCTAAAACGTAGGTTCAAGCCGTTTCTCCATTGGAATGGCACATTAAATATCAATCGAACAATATATGTACAAATGTAAGGCTTACATACAGCGTATTATCACAAAATTACATTTTACTTAATAAAAAAACCGTGAAGATTATTAAAATATTATATAAATGTGTTATAGCGTATATTATAGAATATATTTAACTAATATTCACTTTACAATCGAATCTATTACAACAATTATGTTTAACCGCTAGAAGCCATCGTTACATTTACTGTGCTCAAAATAGTATAATATGAGTAACTAGTATAATAACATTAATTTTAACATCAATATGAGAATAAAGTAAAAATAATTCATTAGTTACATGCATTTTAAAAAGGTACTTTTTCAATTCTTAGGATATTATTTTTCTTCTTTTGTCTAATATAGAATCCCGAATGAATACGTTATTACATGTTATAGTACTTATGGGAAATCTAGATAGAAAAAGTTATTTTAATTCATTGAGGTATTATTACGTAGTACATGGTAACTCAATGTTTTAATTGTCAAAATATACACGATAATAATATAAAACATAATGATTACACTTGCAAAATATTTATGATTGTTTTAAATATTGATACATAATTATTAATTTAAATAAATTAATTCAAATATACACATCAATTTAATACTAACACATTGAAAAAATCTACAGAATTAAGAAAATCAAAGCCAACTATAAAAATAAACACTTCTTAGCATGTTTACTAGTTTACTTCAAATTTCTCACAAATATTATATTATTTCGAGCACAAACCAGCTACTTTCAGCTCCACTAACATTACTCTTTACTCGATCTAAAAAATTTCAAACTATTACACGAATTAGGCCAAAAAAACTATAATTTCATATAATTTTATATTTAAATGGGTTGTTATAGGTCAATATCTACCAAGAAATTACAATTGAAATTCGTCTATTGAAACTAAACTATAGGACGTATATATATAAAATATATTATAGTTGTTTTTTTTTTAATTACCCCATCTATAATGCAGTTCATACACAACCAGAATAAAATTTCTCGGAGACCGTCAACTATATAAAAAAAAATATTGTTGCAAATCGATCAAAAAAAGATAGATCATAGTTTATCTTTTTAAAAAGATATCTTTTATATACACATATTTTATTAGCATTAAGTACATTACATTAGCGCCCAGTTAAATAAAAAAAGCGTCAAAAAATAACTTAAAAGCCGTCCGACTTATAAAAAAACTTAATAAATATTGAAAAATGTTTTTTATCTCTTTTCGAAGTCACCAATGGCACTCTTACTGTACTTTTTATATTACATAATGTTTCAGTACCGTAATTTGAACACTAGGAAATGTTATCAAAAACTGAGACACCTTTAAGATTTTGTACTATCTATAAAAATAAATGCGATTATTGTAGAAATAAAAAACGTAATACTAATTGACTTTTTATAGTTTTTCAATTAAAAAATTCAATTAGTTATTTAGAATTTACATTCATTCAGAAATTACTTAAAACGCTAAATAAAAATATTCTGGTGTCTCAATTATATTGACGATCAAGAAGTAAGATTTAAATTCATATTTTTATTCTCAAAATAGTCTTGAAATGCGTATACGAAAGGCAACAAGCAAATTATATCCTTTTAAACAAGAACATAAGGGTGAATTTCCAATAACTTTCCCTTTCTTTATCATAGAAACTGCGTATTTCAATAAGATAGACAAACACCCTTCTCACTCTAACCAATGTTGTTTCATTGAGAAGGAAAGAGATAGTTATAATATTATGCCTTCAACTTATATTGCTGCTGAAACGATACGCGTTTAGTAAATTTATGAATACGGGTCATAGAAAATGGATTGCGTATTTGCAAAATTCAATAAATGCGAATTGTAATAAAAATATAAGTATAGATAGAATAGGTACTAAAAATATCGAGATTAAATATATAGGTATAATAAATTTAATAAAGTGGTTATGTATTTTTTCGAAGGACCAAATCTTTTACTGTATGTCCCCTTATGAAGCAGATGCAAGAAAAATGTATAATTAATGATCAACTTAAAATAAAACTTTTAAATAACAACCTTTCTTTGTTCAAAAGTATTTCATCAACACATATACTCAATCCATTTTCTACACCAAACATAGCAACATACAAGAAAAATTTCGTTTCTAAAATAGACTAGACATAACCAAGAAATGCACATAGCGGTACAAACATAAAATGCGATTTTCATTTACAATAAAAAAAAATGGAATGTATACATAAAAATTGTGAACTCCGGCATAATACGCCCTATATCTTTATACATGAAAGGGGTTTGGGTAAAGTTGGCGTCTTGATAAACATTCGCGGCCAGTCGATGAATTTTGGTTATTTTAAAATAACAATATATTATGAGCAAAAGTTATTATGGACATAAATCTCGAAACGTATTGGGAACAGAGATATTTGGTTTTGTATTATTCATTTACCTAGAATTTAGATGATTTATTATACGATTTTTCTGATTTTTTTAGGTTTCTCCTTTATTTATTTAAGAATTCTAATCAGAACGATGTATATGAACGCTTATACACGCAATATATTGGTCTTTTAAAATATCCAAGTTTCATTACTGACCGCGAAAGCCCGACGCGGACGCCACTAGCCCATACAAAAACCCAAACCCTTATATTAAAACTAATATATTTAAATAAAAAAAGCTATACTTGTGTGACGCAATGCGCCAGTTTCTCCATCTCGCTCTGCAGCGTTTGTCTCTTTCCCTCTTCGGCTTTTAATCTAACGTTCAAATCTTCGATGGCCGCCGTGAACTTCGCGTTTTGTACTTCTAATAGCTTCTCTAGGTTTGTTATCTGTAATGTTGTGCATATTTTTATTATATCTTTGTAACTTTTAGTTTATTTTGAAGTGAAACTTCTTAAGGCGAGTTGAGTGTAAAATTTAAGGTCGCGTCAAGGCAATACCGTAACGTCATGGAATAAGGCGGCGATGTTTGTACCTTGCCAAAGAAGTTTCACTTCTGACACGTGTGCTCCGCACACTCACTCTTTTTTTTTAAGATAGCATAGCTTCTATCGCGGGCCTTGAGCGCGGGGAGCGAATCCAGAAATTCCGTAACGAAAAACCTCACGCTTCCCACTCCGACGGGCGGAGGTGTGGCTTGAAGGCATAGCATGCAATAGCTTTACCGCGGCAGTCCCCGAGTGACACAGGTCTTTTTTCTTGTTTAGTAAATTATTATGCCTAACTTAGCCGGATGACCCGGGGTATAGGCTTCAAAAATACGCGAAGCGAAGTCGCGGGCAAAGCTAGTATAATTAATTTGTCTGTTTGTCAACGGCAGCTAGGTTAGCGAAATATTATATGATATTGGGAAAGAATAACGATAGCACGAGTCTGAATTGTATAACTCCACTGTAACGACATCTATTGGCAATGTTTGGAAGTTGTGGAACAACATATTATTATTATGAAATGTCCTGTGTGATGAAAAATGAAAATGTTTGAATTTAAATGAAACTTAAATTTCTAACATTTTATGTAGGTAATCTCGTCAATGTTATACATGAAAAAAAAAGTTAACCGTAAAGGTTACCTGTCAGTTGACTTATTATTATCAAAATAATTATGAAGTAATTTTTCACACAAAATATTGAAAATGTATGAATATTATTATGCTGGATGCTTACTGCTTAGGCTGGATTATACTTAAAATTTTTGGATGTTATAATATATCAGTAATAAATTCATAAATCATCTAACATTTTCAACACGATTAGGTAACCAAAAAAATACCTACACTGCCCTTCTTAGCTTTGAAAGTTAATACATAGGTGGTTTATTGTGAATTGATTATATCATCCATACTAATATTATAAATGCGAAAGTAACTCTGTCTGTCTGTCTGTTACTCAATCACGCCTTAACTACTGAACCAATTTGCATGAAATTTGGTATAGAGATATTTTGATACCCGAGAAAGGACATAGGATAGGTTTTATCCCGGAAATCCTACGGGAACGGGTTTTTCTTTGAA
Organism: Colias nastes; assembly: GCA_907164665.1. Classification (NCBI taxonomy): domain Eukaryota; kingdom Metazoa; phylum Arthropoda; class Insecta; order Lepidoptera; family Pieridae; genus Colias; species Colias nastes. The sequence goes on along the minus strand of CAJQZM010020368.1, from coordinate 15,818 downwards.
AACGCGGGCGAAGCCGCGGGCGGAAAGCTAGTAAAATATAAAGTCAGCATTGAAAAAAGGTATTTAGTTTCAACTTTCAGCTTTTGAGCTGCAATGCGATAGATTCTTTCTTCTTATCTCATTTACCCGACAACTGCATTTGAATAGGTAGGTACCTAAGTAATTACCTACAAAAAAAGGGTTTTAATAACTTTGCAATTGCAATCATATCCAACGACCAACCAACGACAGTAAAATTTTTTGACGCAGACAACCATTGATTGAAGTTATCAAACAGCTTTCTAATATTTTACTTATAGACTTTATCATTGCTGAATTTAAATAGCGCAACTTGATAAAAATGCCAGTGCCTCCCACTATCGGACATCAAGTGAACTTCGGCAAATCTTTGGAAGGCCTCATCAAGCAAGGCTTTTGGGAAATTCCGGCAGTTATGTGTTCCACAATAATGGGTTTTATAGGAATTGGAATGGGTTTATATAGCCTCGACCAGTATAACAAGGAGAATGAAGAAAGACGGGAATATAAGAATATTTATACGATCATGAGGCCAAAGGATCATAGAGTTGGTCGCTTGAGAAACCCAGTGTATACTTAGTACTAAATTGTTTCTAGGTGTAGACTTTAGTTAATCTGTGTATTATTGCGCTATTGTGTACTTCCTTTCATTGCTTTCTTTTTCATTTTTATTACAATAACATTACGATGATGATGACTTATGAAAATGGTTTTCACTAAGAAGTGTGAAATATTTTCTTTATTTTCCTTCCTTTCACCTTGGAGTTAAATAAAATATATCATTCAGTCTATAATATGTTTTTTGCGTGTCGTATGATTATGTAATTATTAATTTGATATTTTTGGTTTTACGGCATTCAAATGCTTTATAAATATAAATTTATAAAGAATAGAAAAAAAAATTATAAATTTATATGTAATTATTAGTTTGAATATTAGCATTTTTTTTACTTTTGTGTAATTTATATTGAAGGTATTTTTTTCTATTTCCATGCAATAATTAAATTAATACATATTAAAAAAAAGATAAAACTCACTCTATTATTAAGCTGCGCAATCAGCGCCTCTCTACTCCTGTCCAGCGAACTGTCACTAATCTCCTCACACGACAACGCACTTATCGACTCTATCTTCTCCGTTCTCTCTCTCTCTTGTTTCTCCACTCTCTCCAACTTCTCCACTCTCTCCAACTTCTCCACTCTCTCTAACTTCTCTACTCTCTCTAATTTCTCCGTTCTGTCTAATTTTTCTGTTCTTTCGAGTTTTTCTGGAGATTTTTCGAGGTCTAATCTCGCGGGCGCGAGGGGCGCTATCTTCTTTATATCATCGAGCATTGTTGTTAATGTTCGGCCTGAAATTAAATAAGATATTTTATTATAATAATAATTATTTTTATCAAAAAAATATAACCACGGTCGAATTGTTAGAACTATACAAAATTTAATGGCACCAACTGGAAGGCTTGTTAAAAAAAGAATCATCAATATCCATGCAACCAGACAAAAGTTTTGAGGTAAAAAATCCACAAAATATAGTCGAATTAAAAAACTTTTCCTTTTTTGAAGACTACCGTTATGAATAAATAGTGGATTATCGATATTCCAAAGAAAATGTAAAAAAACGAATATTATAGAATTAATAATGAACATATGTATTACAAACTGACTTTATATCCTTTTTTAATCAGTAAATATTAGAAAATATAACAAATAGCTACCAGCTGCGGTGGGTGAGTTGAGTGGCGGTGGTTTGCTTGTGGGGAGCTCCGGCGGTGGACTTTCCTTCTTCTCTATTGAGTTTCGGGACTTCTGCAAACAAAAATACAGTCAAAATCATTTTTTTCTTAAGCTATTGCATAGCTTCTATCGCGGGCCTTGAGCGCGGGGACCGAATCCAGAAATTCCGTAACGAAAAACCTCACGCTCCCCACTCCGACGGGCGGAGGTGTGGCTTGAAGGCATAGCATGCAATAGATTTACCGCGGCAGTCCCCGAGTGCCACACGTCTTTTTTTACAAAAAAAAAAATCGATCGGGTTGAGAACGTCCTAATTTTTTTGAAGTCGGTTGAAAAATATCCGTCAATTGCGAGTCGGACTCGCGACACTAAGATTTCCGTACATATAGTTTATATATGTACGTATTTACGTACTGTTGCAGTACATAACAGCAACTGTAAAAAAATGGTGACCCATCCAATTTATGACCGCACCAACCATTGCTTAACCTCGATTTTCGAAGAATCAAAAGTTCGACATCCGCCAACCCCCTCTTGGCCAGGGTGGTGAATTACGGCCTGTATCCTCATTTTAGACCCGTGTCCCAGCAGTGGGAACGTATATGAACTCAAACTCAAACATTTATTTATTCATTTTGACTTTTTAATCGTCATAACATACTAGCTGCTCTGCGCGGTTTCACCCCCGTGGCTCCACTCCTGTTGGTCGTAGCGTGATATTATATAGCCTATAGCCTTCCTCGATAAATGGGCTATCTAACAGCGAAAGAATTTTTCAAATCGGACCAGTAGTTCCCGAGATTAGCGCGTTCAAACAAACAAACAAACAAACAAACTCTTCAGCTTTATAATATTATTATAGATTTAAACATTTACCACCGGTAGGCTTATGATGAGGATCATAAAAAAATTATATAAATAAATAAATATCTCACATCTAAGCTAGTTTCAAGGCTCTCCAAGACCGATATCCTGTTGCTAATTGACGATGTGCTTTTGGACATTTCCATTGAGTGCGTCGATCGTTTCTCTTCTACGCCGCAATCCACGATCCTAGAAGAGAAAATATATTTTTTATATTTATTTTATTGATAATACTGCATTAAATATTATACTGTACAGAAAGAAGAAGGTATACTATTGACTTGTATAATCAGTTATTAATATAATTACAGTATTCTAGATAATATAATTTTCATTCATTCATAATTCTTATAGGTACAAAAAAAGAGAAAAAAAAAATGTTTTAGTAGAGTGACAATAAAGTTATTTAAAATGAAACTTCTGTAGGAGGGTTAAAAGTAAAATTAGAAGGTCGCGTCATGGCAATACCGTTACGTAAGACGACGATTTTGGTATCTTTGAATCTTGCCAAAGAAGTTTCACTTCTGACACGTGTACTCGGCACATTAATAACTTAAATAAATATAACATACCTATCAGTACTTGTGTGTCGATGCCTCTCCAAGCCGCCCTTTTTAGCTTGATTAAGTTTAAGCTCCTCCATCCACGGCGCTTTATGTTTCTCCCACTCGCGCGCACGTGGCTTAATCTCCGATTTATCCAACGATTTATCCGAAGATCTGTCTAGCGATTTATCCGCCGATCTATCTAGCGATCGATCTGAAGATCTGTCGTGTGATTTATCCGCCGACCTGTCTAACGATTTATCCGTCGATTTGTCCGCCGATTTGTCCGACTTCTCTGGTGGCACTGGGATGATAATTTTAGCGATTAATAATATTTGTATTTTGTCAAAAGTGTTTTTGTGAGTACATAATTTCTAAATAATAAACAGATATTTTTATTAAACTTTAATTTATTCATTATTTTTTCAGAAATAAAACACACACATGTATTTATAAACTTAGATTTTTTCTAAATACTTTTAAAGCGTCATAGCAAAGTTAACAATTACCACCAGTTTAAAGAAAGTAGTTTCTACAGATCTCTATATTCATTTATATTCTTAACTTTATTTATTTATTATTTAGTTGTTCTTTAATAAAAGATAATAATTACCTTCATGTCCATTACTAAGTCCAATGGCGACTGGTGAATCGTCCCTTATTATTTGACTTGGCGGTCGGCGGCGAGGAGCTTTTACTCTGAAATATTACATATGATTTATATTATAATAAGACCAAAGCAATATAATTTATAAAACATAATTCGGTATCTAATATAAAGAGCCTAAATAGCAGTCAATAGACAAAAAATGCCTAAATATTTCAATAGTTATTCAGTTTATCCATTACAGACATCAAAAAATCAAATCTTAATTTCTTATAATATTCTTGTAAAAGGTAATCTCAACAAAAAACATTCCTTTCATTACAATATAAAATATAGTTAGTAAGTAAGTCAGTCAGTCAGTCGATCAGTCAGTCAAAACGTCAGACAGTCAGTGTCAGTCATTCATTCATTCATTCATTCATTCAGTCAGTCAGTCACGTTTTCTTTTTACATATAAAAAAATAATTAATAAACCCACCTGCCAGCCCTAGGGTCGTTCAATATGGAGTTCCTCTCGATATGATCGAAGGTATTTGTGTTGGCGACCTTACTACTTGTGATACCGTCAGTTTTATCACCTTCGACGCTACTGTTGCTGCCACTCGATATCGATATCGATGTTTTCTCACTGGAAATATCGATATTATGATTAATTAATGGCAGTGTTTGTTGCCAAGATTGGTTGTAAAATCAGAAACATTCTTTCTTTGAACTTTTTTTTGGTGTGGCATGATTCAGAATAAGATAAACTTGTGAAATTACTATTGATACTTGATAAGTGTACAAAATTAGAAATAATTTGTGTGTTTAAAGAAGTTAAAAAATCAAACTAAAGGAGCAGGTTACAGACAAACATACAGGTGAAATTCATAAAAGCAAGTATCATTAATCTATAAATATTGTAAAAATTAAGTTCGGCTGCGAGAACCTCACCGGCCTAAGGGAAATTTTTTATGTAGTTAGTAGGCCAATCGGCACCAAAAATCTCTTTTGATCAAAATAGTCTAAAATTGCTTTAAAAGTTGCTTTGCACTGTCGTCTATGCACATGCAATTTTTTACCGAGATCAAATCTTGAAAACAATTTTTAAGCTATTGCATAGCTTCTATCGCGGGCCTTGAGCGCGGGGACCGAATCGAGAAATTCCGTAACGGAAAAACCTCACGCTCCCCACTCCGACGGGCGGAGGTGTGGCTTGAAGGCATAGCATGCAATAGCTTTACCGCGGCAGTCCCCGAGTGCCACACGTCTTTTTTTTTTCTAAAATCTTACTAAGGCCGTTTATGTGGAATATTATATTATGTGACTCACGTCTTATCCGCCGACCAGAGTATCTTACTCTTGAGCCCGCTGAACATCCCGCTGACCGTCGACGTCGGGGTCGGACTCTTTTTTAGAGGAACGGGAGGCTTTTTGATCTGAAATTATCAACAGTAACATAATATATTATTACGTTTTAAAGAAATATTAAATCGCCTTCACTTTGTCTGAACCAGATAACATTTTAATAGTACCATAGGCGCGGCACCAGCTTTCAAAACAGTCGAAAGTTCTGAAGTAATAAACGAAAAAAAAAACAGTCGAAATCCTCCTTTTTATGAAGTCGGTTAGTTTTTCAGGTGAAAGGAAAAATCCATAGTATTTGCGGTACTATCTTTAATACAAGATTTAAGAAGTTTCGATTGTAAACATCATGTGAGGATGAATGTATGTATGATTGTAACTCTTTTACGAAAAAAAACTACATGCCGAATTTGAATGCCACTTTACAGTAATATAGTTTATCACATAAGCTATAGAAACACTTTTTGCTAGCGGCACAGCAAGTAGAAATACAGTAAAACCCGTTTAAGACGATTTTCCAGGGACTCAACCAAAAACGCGTCTTAAGCGGGAAAGCGTAATAAGCGGGAAATAAAAAACGGACTTACTACATACATATTATGTATTAATATTTATTATGGTTTTTCGGATGTATGTATATTGTACATTTAAACATTATGTACGTTATACAAAATGTCGTGTATTACTATCACGTTATTATAATATACAGTGTGGAAATTTTCGATGGGCCCTGGAGGGAAAGTACTTGAAATACTAATGATAGCAAATTTTGCTGAAAGGAAACATTCCTTTATTTTTGAAAAGAATCATAACTGCATTCAAAGATTTTCGAAAAATCACTTGCATCGACCGGGAATCGAACTATCCGAAACTAATTTTTGTCGTCGTCGCTTTTGATTTAAAGAAGTTACATCGCGTCTTAAATCATTAACTGCTGATAATGCCTGGGCGTGTGTCAATATCGGAGTTGACTCATCTTCTTCTTGATCATTACCACTTTGAGCCTCTTCTTGTGTGTTATTCACACTCTCAATAAGATGTTCAATAGATTGAATTTCTTATGATGATACATTAGTCATTATCATCAATGAATATCCAGCCACTGCAGTCATCGCGTCAGTTCAGTCAGTCGGGTTTGAGTCGGCCGCTGTCGCAGGGGTAATATGTGTTGGCCGTTAGAGCGTATTAAACGGGATGACGATCGTATTAAGCGTTAAATAATGTATGAAAACATGTCTCAAGTTGCAGGGACTGATGCAAAATGGCGTATTATACGAGAAATCGTATTAAGCGTGATCGTATTAAACGGGTTCTACTGTATAAGCAGAAGACGTTCGAAACTCGCCTCGTAATCGATTTTTTTCTATTCATTAAAAATTTATAATAGAAATATATTTACCTGTCCATCAACGCCATCTACGACTGTCTCGTTGTGTACAATCTTCTCAGCTTCACTTTTACTCGTGTGCGTGACTGTACTCTGCGCACTGCTCTCTTTGTTAACCGTGTTTTCTTTGTGCATACTGAAAATAATACGAAAATGTCTAATAAGAAATGATCCAAAATTGATTTTTATTAGCAACATCAACACTAGGTGGCCCACCTGATGTTAAGGGGTCACCACCGCCCATAAACCTATGGACACTGGTAGTGTTTCAGGTACTTTGCCGGCCTTTTAAGGACAAATAAGCTCTTTTCTTGAAGGCCCCAATGTCGTAAATGTTCTAATCGTGAGTGGCAAATCTTTCTAAAGCTTCACCGCACGCGGAATGAAGTTGCGAGTGAAGCGTATGTAAGCTATCAATTTTTGTGATTTACAGACACTACACACGTGTAACTGTCGTACACAAAGCTGTGTGCGTGAAACTTATATGAAGTAATGAAAAAACAACATGTTATTTACTTGATTTCCTCAACGACATTTACGCACAAAGTAATATATAATAATCATTTAAATCGCATAAGTCATAAGTTAAAACCGAGCGTTTTCTAATGAGTTGTGAGAGGCTTTTTTAAGCGATCATTAAGTCGTTAATAAATTGACAGGTAGGTGAATGACGATCATAAATATTAAGCAGTGTCGTTAACTGATTCGACTTTTCAAACAATTCGCTCTAATAAAGCAAATTTTATTTTTTTAAGAATTTATATAAATACTATGACAAATCATTGATTCATTTGTAATATTTCTTAGGAATTTTATTCAAGTATGCCGTTAGAAATGTCATATTTTAATACTAATGAATACAAAATAGCGGATCAAGTGTAGAACCCTGATGGACACCCGGTTAAAGCGATGTATAGAAAGGAGAATAATTTATGAATAGATTATGGTTTTTATCTCAGCTAAGTCAAGTAAAATAATAATGATGTTTATTTTATTATTTATATTACATAAATAAGCCAAGAAATAAGTACTTAATAAATACTGTATTACATCCGAGTAATCTACAAACCTTATCTAAAGTTTCCACGAATGCTATTATATTCACCGAATTATTTGGTATATTTAATATACAAAAACGAAAAAATTATACGCGACACACTCAAAAATATCAACCTCAACCGAAAACAGAAATAAGTCATCATTATGAAGGGGAACCCCCCTTCATAATGTTGGCGGATAATCATTCGCGTCACATTTAAATACGATTAATTAATAAAAAAATAATAATCATTAACAAATTGCTACAATAAATAGTTAATGTGGGATTAGCTTAACAGACAATTAAAACGACATAACGGTTTTATATCGAATGTCCTTAATCATAATTAAATTTGCCTTCTCCTTATTCATCCATTTCACCAACATCAAATGCAAATCTCATGCAAACCATTCCCCGTTCCCAAAAATATAATATTCTGTTACACGACTCATTTTTCATAAATAATTTTAAAACACTATGCGAACTTGCGTTGTTTTAATATCTAGTAGACGCTACTATAAAAATATCTATTTCTTTCTTTATAACATAATTATCTACAGTCCATATTTAAACAGCCCTTTTGCAAAAATTCTTTAACACTATCTGAATACAGCACAGCTTCAAAATGTCCATCTCCAGTCCCTTCATGCAGACAAACATCATGCCGACAATAATATTATAAGTAAAAGGGCGTAGATAGGTTATTAGGGCTCGAAATGTGGCTAATTTAGCCACAATTATCATTGGCCTGTTTTTCACATAATAAAGAACAATCAAATCGCTTCATTTAGCGTTTGAAGCGAGTTTGGTTCTTTACAAACACATCCCTCGCTACGTACCCTCGCACAGCTCTGGTGGAAAGCACCTTAATAGTTGAAATCATGCCATCATACTTTATCTAATTTTTAGTGTGCCATTTTTGAAGATCGAATGTTGTTAACCCATCTACTCTTTTAACTTATAAACACCATTGGATCAATTACCCTGCGCGTAGTTCTTGTAATCTGCTCCTAAGTGCTCTCTGACAATATCGTAATATCCTACGATTGCTTTCAGTTGGCGCTTTATCATACGCACGAGCTGCGCAATTTTTGTTACTTATCAATTCTCTTGCATCTGGAGGTAGTTCTATACGCTCCCGTTTAGTTGGAACACTGGAAATGTATTGAAATTTTTTGATGGTTTTTTTTTTGACATTTGACATCAGGTACTGTGTTCTTTTGTTTTATTGGAAATCGGTATCAAGGAAGAAGGAAGTTCTAACATGTATGTAATATGTTTGAGATTATTTTGTTAAGATATCACTTATGAGAGTGATGGTGTCTTTTACGGGATGATTAGAGAAAATTACCTTATAATTATTTATTAATTGTGTTGCGATATTATTGAGAATTTGGATAAATTCCCAACATTCTTAAAATTGTGACTGTTTACACTAATTGATGGATGGATGTTATGTGATGCAATATTATTACTTGGATGATTATTTGGATGGATACCCAACATTCTTAAAATTGTGACAGTTTAAACTAATTAATGTATTTAATGAATTAAAACGTTAGTGATCTTGATGATATAAGTGGTTAGAGGTTATGCTATACACATTTACAAATAATTTTTTGTAAATAATTCCACAAATTAAATAACTAATCAATACATCATACCTTAATTTAGTAGTTGTGAGCTCCGTGACCGCTGCAGTTTTCTCCGAGTACTTATTTAATACGGGATAGATACATTTCGTCGTTTTCGCCGGCGGCCGGTCGGGTTTCTTCTCCTCCAGGTCTTGTGCCACTGTTGAATAACATTATTAAATTAAAATCTTATTTAATTAACGGCAAACACATATTAAAAACTATTCCACAGGTGTTGTCTCTTGATATTAGGTTAGCACTTTACGGTATAGGTCTCATTTTGAACAATTTATTAGTTTAAATAGTGTTAAAATTAGTAGGTAACGTTCTTTATGTTGACATGTTGTTGCATACAATAAAAAATGTTCAATTCCATGATATTTCTATTTCTAAGAGCAAATATTTTCACGAGAAATTAACAATTAATTATCTTTAACATTGTTTGAGTCGATTTTAAGAATAAAATAACAAATTTAAATTTTCAATTTTTTTGTTAGTTCGACTCCCGGTCGAAGCAAGTGAATTTTCGAAAATCTTTGAATGCAGTTCTATTTCTTTTAAAAAATAAAGGAATGTTTTCGTTCAGCGAAATTCGCTATCTTCAGTATTTCAAGTACTTTCCCTCCAGGGCCCATCGAAAATTTCCACACTGTATAGGTTAGGTAGCGGTTTTCTCTCAGACAATAAGACGTCGGATCGAGTCTATCTCCTCCTTCTGCGATATCACGCTCTCACAGAATGTGACCATCCCTTCTGAGCATTCTGCGAACGATAGAAGACAAGGCGAGATCGACGACCGCGCGACTAAACGAGCCCCCATCTCCACTACGGGCAATTTTACGCCTAATCTATACTTATATTATAATCTATACCTACTTATATTATAAAGCTGAAGAGTTTGTTTGTTTGAACGCGCTAATCTCGGGAACTACTGGTCCGATTTGAAAAATTCTTTCGGTGTTAGATAGCCCATTTATCGAGGAAGGCTATAGGCTATATAATATCATCTCGCTGATACTAACAGGAGCAGAGCACTGCGGGTGAATCCGCGGAGCACAGCTAGTCTATACTTTAACCCTTATTCAAACGCGAGCCTGTGAAGGAGTTAACAAAAAAGTAAGATACGTTCCTGGGTAATTTTGGGTCGTAGATTTCAAAAATACACACAAAAGAGGGGTTAGTGGGGGGGAAGTAACCTTTTTTTGGTGGGAAGTATATATCCCGTCATCTGTTCTGTTTTGTAAAAAGGTTGGAAAGGTGGGAACTATAGCTCCCAGTGTCCAGTATGACACCAATATTTTAAAACACTAGCTAGTTGCCCTGACTCCACTTGTGAATTAAATTTTATCGTAAAAAATTATATAGATCATATTTTTTAATAAAGCAGGTGAAAGTACTCATCAATGCAAGTTTCTTTTACTAAGGGAAGAATTCGGGAATTGAAAAATGAATGACTTCAACATAAACATGGCATTTTTCTAAAACAAAATAAAAGCAATAGGTAAAAACTAATGTATTGAGTTAAGATGTCTAATTATCTGATCAGGAAATAACGAATAATAATAAATAAGTTATACCAACTAAAAAAGATTTTTTAGACACACAGATTTTATATATAGAATTTCCGAATGTCGTGTGCAGTGACGAACACTGGGATGATATCTTCCCACTTATAGGCTTAATTTCAATCGACTCTACCAAGGTATAAACGAAAGATTCTGGGCATATTTTACGTTTCACGCAACCGTAATATAGTCTAGTTTACATAGCTAAAACTCAAATCTACTTATCTAATTTTTTTTTTCAGCACTACACAAAAAATTAAAAAATAACGGTCGTTTTCGGAGGCAAAATCACGTCGTGTGTTTACCATGACATGTAATAATTATCTGAAAAGTGTTTCCATGAAAAAAGTTCTCTGAAATGTTAAGATTGCGTAGATAAATATTACACTGCATTAGGTTTAAGCATATAAAAATAAAACACGATTTACTTCAATCTGAGACGTGGGAAGTATAGCTCCCAGCGTTTTAATAAGGGATAATATTATAAGGCTAAAGTTTGTGTGTAAAGTGAGTTTGTTTGTTTGTTTGTTTTTAGAAAACTTTACATAACATAGATTATATCAGAATAACATATAAGCTATAGAAATATGTACTCCAATCAACGCGCGTGATTGAAAAGCTGTATCGAAAGTAAACAATGCTAAGTCACGTCTTTGACGAAGGTATCTAGGGTAAATCACTTACGAAGGGATACATTTTGTTCTTGAATGAAATTGTTTAATTTAGTACTTTCTTGTGTTTGATTTTACGCGAGTATTAAATCGCGTTCATTATCCGGCAAGTCTTTACTTTGTGTACTTCTTTTTTTGTAGAGTTCTTTTAATTAACCTATATGGTTGGTTGATAAAATTTTTATCTCGACCTATTATTTATGTTTTCTATTACGTATCCCTACTAATATTATAAATGCGAAAGTAACTCTGTCTGTCTGTCTGTTACGCTTTCCCGTTTAAACCTCTCAACCGATTTTGATGAAATTTGGCACAGACAATCTTTAGACCCTGAGAAAGAACATAGGGTACCTTTTATCAAAACACCACGCGGGCGAAGCCGCAGGCGGAAACTAGTTATTTATAATTTAGTATTTACAATGCTATTGATGTGTTGGAATAAATGGTTTCTTTCTTTCTTTCTATTTTCAAAATAACCTTATTTATTGTTTAAAAACATTATCTAAAATAAATACTTTAAAGTTGTATACAGCTATGGACTATAACAGTATCACATAATTTAAAATATTATTATCTATTGTTAGCATTTCGTAATCAGATTATAATCTGAGTAACTACATTTCTTGCAAATATATAATTTGTATTACATAAATTACGTCATATACCTATATAAACAGATGAACGAATATCTCACGTCCGAGTTTATTATAACAGACAAAAGCGAGAATTAACAGATTACATTTACATGTTTAATTTAATTTTAATTCAAGGCCACCGATCACTACAGGAAACCAAAACACGTTATCAATGTAAATATTGATTTTAACATAATTATCAATCGATAACAACATAATATGTGGCCTGACAGAGATCACTGCATAGTGATAAGGCCGCCCTTTGTGCTTTTATTTAATGTAATATTGTACCTTTATTTAACCTTTATGTAGGTATATTTTGTTTCTTGCACAATAAAGTGTTAAATAAATTAATAATAATGTGTAAAACAACTTAAAAACCAGTTACAAATAAAATATATGTAACCTTAACTAAACTAAACCGACAATTTCGTAAATCATTATTTCATCAAAAAGCGTGATAACTGGACTATGAATAATTTATATAATAATTATATCCATATTAGGAAATGTCCGACTCACACATAAATATTAATATCGTAAACATAGGTACCATTCACATTTAGTCGTGATCGCGGAGCGAGACAGTTATATTGTTGGTCAACAATCTTCTGTCTCTTTCACACACATCATCGAAAAAATATATTGCATCAAAACTGAATAATAAGTTATAATAAATATAAAAGGTCGTCATTCGCCTATCACGATTCCGTAAATACTAAATATTATATACAAATTGAAACAGATAATGTAGAAATAGTAGCTGGTTACTTACTAATTAAAGATATTTTAGAAAATAATAATTTCCAAATAAGTCTTTGAGGATATGTAAACTTAAATAGTTTTAATTCTATTAGTAAACAGTAAAAAACAAATCCAACGTGAACAATAAAAGTATACTTAACAACATAATCCATAAAACCACATTATCACAACCATGAAAACACGATAAAATTAAACCAACCAGCTAATCTAAATCACCTTTCCAGACCACACATTATTAATTCACAAAAACACCTAATCACCGAACACTATCATGCACGTTCACAAAATCTCACGTCAAACCAAAAATCACCAAAAACAAAAACACGTTAAAAAAATAGCGTCCAATAAAAACTTACGTTGAATGCCCATACTGTAAGTACGCTATACAAACAACTAACATAATGTGGTGGAACGCACCGACTGGCCACTAAGCCACTAAACCCACGATGAGGTAATACAATCACGACGCTCGTAACCTTCGCTTTAATGTCAATAGCAACGAATATCAACGCTGTGTGGGCGATATACAAATATAAATAGTGTGGGCTCGTTTCGCTACATTAGCTAAAGGAAAGATAATTATGAATGCATAGTAATGCATTAAGTAACAGTCGAAGGTCGCTGAAAATAAGTCTCAAGACTGTGTTCTTGAATGAAGTAAACAACAGGCATTTGGGAATAGAAAGACAAGAATAACATACATATTAAATATTATAACGAGTTTGTTAGTTTGGTTGGTTAAACGAGCTGATCTCAGGAACTACGGGTCCGATTTGTAAAATTATTTCAGTGTTAGATAGCCCATTTATCGAAGAAAGCTATGATATAATCACGCTAAGACCAACAGGAGTGGAGCAATACGGGTAAAACCACGGAGCACAGATAGTATCAAAAAGAAGAAGTAACATGGCATTACCAGTCTCATAGACTGGTAATAAATGCAAATTATGTATAAAGAAAACTGAAAGTATATTTTCTCATATCTGCAAGACAAGGCAATTGTCTTTGAATTTGTGAATACAGGATACAGTGAGTCAATCACAATCAATCAGAAACAATATAATAATAACATTACTTGAGTGGTGAATTTTACGGGTGCTTTCCCGGTGGAATTGTGAAATTTTATGTAGGGTGACTTTGGTCGTAATCGTCTTATCATTTCATGAATCAATTACAAGTTTATTACGCAAAATTAAGCACCATACATTTACACTATAATTTTTCTAAGCATCGCATTTCATAGTATTTTATTTCTCTAATTTAAACTAATATTTAAGAGCTGAAGAGTGTGTTTTCTTGAACGCACTAATCTCAGAAACTACGGCTATAGGCTATATCACGCTAAACCTATAAGAGCGGAGGCATGCGGGTAAAACAACGGGGCATAGTTAGTATCACTACATAGTATAAAACAAAGTCGCTTTCTCTGTCCCTATGTCCCTATGTCCATATGTCCCTTTGTACGCTTAAATCTTTGAAACTACGCAACGGATTTTGATACGGTTTTTTTTAATAGATAGAGTGATTCAAGAGGAAGGTTTATATGTATAATAACACCCATTAAATAGTGGAGAAGTACTGTTATTTTTGAGGTTTCTAATGTGATGTCGTAAAAAATTCCATTTTTTCGCTTACATTGCAAACGCAGGCTGAACCCTACGAGTTTTATCAAAATAATGTACTAAGTATTATACACATTGAAAAGGTCTACAGAAAAGTCCGCGATGGTATATGTCTATCTCTTATGGATAACCCACAATAACTTTTTTTTGTCATTTACTTTTTACGACAAATAATGGCTAATTTTCGAAGCGATTTTAACCAATACAGCATTAATCCTTAACCAATTAAATACCTTGAATACATTGTTCATTTAATATAGATCTATATGGCCCTTTACATCGTATGATTTAAGTGAATATTTTCGAAGATATTACAGATTTAAAAATTGCGGGACGTAGCGTTTGCGGCGGTACCGGCCGGCCGCCCGGCTATATATTTTATACCCGTGCGAAGCCGGAGCGGGCCGCTATGTTTTTATATACAACGTTCACAGTTTTTCTGTAGTGTATTTAGTATCAGCATTGCACCCGTGCGAAGCCGGGGCGGGTCGCTAGTACTAATATAACTGTAACATTGGTAGGTACTTTTAGAATTTCCTTTTAACTTTTTGTTGAGCTTTATGTTATCACGAGATCAAATCCAAAATTGAGGCAACCGGTAAAATATGAAGGATATAAAAAAAATACAAGAATGTAAATCTTACCATCATCAATAAAAAGGTGTAAAGTTATAAATGTGGCAAATTAGTCAGAATTCACTTCAGTTGTTTCCGTTTCTGTCAAGATCATTGAATCATGCTATACTTTGAAATCTAATCGTGTGTGCGTTAGTGTGACGTTTTTGAGGATCGAACGTTGTGTTCACAACTTACTACACCTTTTTACTTATAATATCATTAGAAATTTACTGTGTTTCTTACGATGTAAGGAGGAACCGTCACGATAAATTACGCGAAAGAAACCGCAGGCGTTAAGCTATTAATAAAAATAGACGTATCAGGTTACCAATGTTTTGTCATAAAGCGTCAACGTTTACGCGCTCGCTATATAAATTCAATAATATTTACATTAAGATCTATCTCGAGATATGATAACACATAATAATTTACACAGGGAACGGCCATTATCGGCTGATGCATAATACGAATTTTATAACCTATAAACATCCCCTCTGGAAATCGTAATCTTATCAAAGGAAAATCGCAATATCACTGTGTACTTTTATTGCATCGATCTTTAGGCTCAAGTATAAGGATGAAACCGCTCTTACAAACTTTATAAATCAATGTGTAATTTTAACAAATTATAGTCCTAATTTGGCTTAAATGACTGGACTAAAGTAGACCTGTTCTTTTTTCATGATTTTGCACGTATCAAGGAGAAAGACGAAGGCTACTTTATACCATTTGTTCCCAACGAGTAACACCCTCAAATGTCACACTGTTA